>JANVCJ010062206.1:0-13158 GCA_026413505.1 Epizoanthus ramosus | reverse complement strand
GTGCTGATAATTTTTAAGGCATGGTGCCGCTAATTAGTGTCGTGTAAACAGTGCCTACCGAACGATTTTGGGGTGCCGTACCCAGAATTTTTACTGGTGCCGAGCACACCTCCGGAGATAAACACCATTTACACGAGATAAATTACAGGTACCGTGCCGAGAAATATCATCGGCACAGTATCGGTATTTTGAGTGTCGTGCCATGTTTTGCGCGCGTGTAAATGAGGTTTATATCTCAAGTAGTAGACTAGTGGCGGGTATAGATACACGAAAGCCGTAGGTTCAAATGACATTTGAGTCATAGTTTCTTTCACTGACGGAATTTCAGGAGACATCAATTCAATTACATTTCTGTTGTGCAACTTATCGAGGAAGACTTATGATGTAAGCCTCATTTCTATGTTTAGTTGACTCCACATGTTTTATATATATGCCGTTACGTATTTCTGTTTTACTTCCCTACCTTTTTCTTCTGTTCTTAATTAGTGAGTTCAGTAAACCAGATAATCGTCGTCCTGCGCTTCGTTGTCCATATGTGTCGTATGATCTCGATAAGATTAGACGGCCTGAGACAAAATATACACATAATCCAGTTATTTCATTTTACACTAAAATAGAAGGTAATTATTCAAAACCTTAGGTATATATTAATTTGGCATTGCCCTATACCTGTGTTATAGTTAAGGACTACCACATTGTGTCCACGTCTGCCTTTAGCCAAGTTCCGTCCGTTGATCCATATTGACGCTTTTCCACATCCACCTCGCTTTCCAGGATCATCGCAACCTTCACTTCGTACCGTGGCTCTGACATAGCCTTAAAAAACAATTTGATATTAAACAGTAAATTGGAATTTATTTCAACAGGCATTTAAATTAAAATAACGAGTCCTTTGCACGAATTCGGTCAAAATTACTTACAAATCCAACCGTAATAATATTGGAAAGTTTAAATCACATAATCTATGTATTGGAGTTAACTGTATATACTGAACATCAATGGATCCTGACATTTTCACAAGAAATAAATACACTTATGCTAATTGCAAACTATAATTCTAGAACAGTTTTAGTTCGTACCTCGTCTTACAGGCGGGATCCTTATTCTGACACCAGTAATACTGGGTCCTTTTCCTGCTGGTCTTTGAACCTGGCGTCTCCAGTTCACACGGATTTTCCTTGTATATCCAATTAAGGCAAATGACGCACGATATTTGACAAGGATTCTGCGAGCTCCAAGCCTTCTCAACTCTCCCAAGGCGGGTCTTACATGTTTCGAACCTTCATCCTGGACTGCTATTGCCACGATGTAGCTAGATGATAAGTAAATAATATTGGCAATCAGATAGACGAAAAGTTGCATGGTACTTTATATATTTCTTCAAAAAAAATTAGGCTTTTATACAAGTTACCAATCAAGTCAAATAAAGTTCTTCTTATTATTATGACGTCATCATGACATCATGATAACAATGAAACCTATGATAAAAGAGTCGTGTTTGGACACTCCAAACTAAAAGTGAAAAACAGATTTTCAAAGAAATGGACTTTGATTATGTGAAACAGAATACAAATAAGTACTAGAAAGCACCACGTTCTGTCCTTTTATTGTCTTGTCAGTGACCCAGGACATAATCTCAGTTCCGATTGCAAACGTAGTCAGTACGAAAAGAAAAGGAAAAGAGGATGCTGACCACCACTGTTATGTCCCGATAATACACTGATATAGTATATATTAATATAGTATATATTGTAACTAGTGTGCCCTCTTTTCCCGAGTTTAACCTCATAGTCATTGCAATTTATATCGAAACATTCAAACGTTTGTAAAATAAGCATCGACATGTCCAAATGTCTACATTATGATGTACAAAGGCATCAGTGTAAACCTGAAGTCAAAACTAAACTTTTCAAAATATTCGAAACTCGGGATTCGCTTGTGACGTCATTATGCAGCTGGAGCGTTCATTAAATATCCCTCCCTTATTTTAAATACTTTTTCGTTTTAATGATACGTACCTTCCTTTACGTAAAGATTTAAGGAAGTCACGGAGCTTGTTCCCTCCGTTTCGGTCACCAAACGTATCGAAGGCTTGTCTCATCACCACAACACCTGTTTTCGGGAGCGAAGCGATACAATCGTTATTAATGTATCTAGCATGTAATATCATGGTATCTCCGCTGGAGTGACATATGCACGTACACACGTTCACACATGCAAATATATTCATGCAAATACATACACATACATACATGCATATGTGCATATATATATACATACATACATATACGTACATACACATACATATATATACATACATATATAGATACACAGATACATAGAAACATACAATCATATGTGTTACCTACCAGTGTAACGGTCTACTACAACGACATTGTGGCCTCGCTTGTGTGGTGAAACGTCCTTTCCTCTGACCCAGATGTAAGCTCTACCGCATCCTCTGTATCTTCGTTTGTCACTGCAACCTTCACTGCGTACCTTGATAAACACCGTTCTGCGACCTATTGGAATATGATTAGGTTCGTGAAAGTTCCATTTACAGCAAATGCATAATCCATGTTCTTAAACAGCAACAAATCGCTTTACAACTAAGTTTATAATTTCATTCTTGTGTGGAAATGTAGATGTAAAGCCTGCAATATTACCTGGAGGTTTGGGCACTGGACCTAGGTAGGAAAGACAAAATAATGTGTCAGCTAGGAATCCACCTATTTACAAGACACTGATATAGTTATTTCCGGTCAGTGGCATAGGGAGTGGTTGCACAGCCTCCCAAGCGACAAACACGTGTTAATAATGCCAGACAAGATTGAAGAGATAGATATAATATGTAGACATTTTCATAGACTAAAACTACTCTGTTTTATCTATTAAGAATATCTCGGTGTTTATGACTTAGCACTTAGAGCCAGCAAAATTATCTAACTGACAAAAGACGATATACTGTTCGTTTACCCCACATACATACATACATACTTAGAGGAAAAGCTGTTTGTCATTGGACATGAACAACATTGGTCTTTTTCTACTTTAGAAACCTTGTTCTAGTTTAGGGTTGAAATAAGACGGAACTTCGTGGCAAAAAGTTGAAGCAATGTACTGTTGTGGTGGGTCATCTCCTCTTTATTTATCAGGGTTGTTTAGGGCACGTTTGATTGACCGTATTCTGGAATAACAATACATGTGGAAAAAAAAACTTGATCTGTTCAACTCACCAATAGAGAACTGCTAACCCTAATTCGTAGTTCGGTATAATCATTTTATTGCTTATGAGAATTAGAAATGGTCCCGAGTGTATTCCGGAATGCAGTGAGTCGAACACACCCTTAATTACAGGGTGTGCGGTACTTCAACATCCCTATAGTATTTACGTTTACCTTTGGAAACAACACAGAGAGATATAGAGATAAAAACTATATATATCATTTTAATAAGAATTAGAATTTAATTAAATATTTAATTAAAATTACCTGGTGGTGGGCGGAAGAACATGGGAATTGCTCCCATCACATTACTTGGGCCCTTCCTGCGAAGACGCTGGACAAATCTTACCCAACGCGGACGTCGTCCTTTGATATCAGTGAAACCAACCAATGCTAAGGAACCATGCATGCTGGGTCGGGGTCGAATGCTAGTAAGTCTTTGTAGTTCACCTAAAGCTGGTCTGACTTGTCTAGAACCTTCGTCTTGGATAGCTACAAGGACGGCTCTTCTCCTGAAAATTTAGTGTTGCTATAGTGTTAGCTGAGTCTATTTCCACGCTATCTGGTTCCCTTTCTAGCCAGTGACATATAACAGTATGTAAATCAATAGAATGATAAATAATAATAATAATAATAATAATAAACATAATAGTTATTTGTGTTGTTTCTAGTTCCCTTTGACCTTTAAAATGAAGAAAATTTCTTTCATAGATGCAACTCGAATATTTCGACATGTCATTTAAAAAAGAATGTAACCCCTTTAGAGCCACATTTAAGAAATATGTTTGATTATTTAATAATCAGACAGAAAATCTTACCTTCCTCGAAGACGTCTTAGGAAGTGACGTAAAGCATATCCAGCTCTCTTGTTTCCATAAGTATCGAATGATGCTGACTGAAGAACTCGACCTTAAATCGGAAAATACGCATAGTTTAGTGACAAGCTGCATCGGTGATACAAAAACGTAATAGGTAATTGGAAAGTGTTTTGAGCACGCAGTACAAATGAATAATGCTTTGCGAACACTTAGCATATTTCCTGGTACTAAACTTCTGCTTAATTGATTTTAAAGTCATCCATTTTTTTCTCCAATCATCGATTATCCTTGTTTAATCCCAACAATATCGAAACATGTTCACAAGCAGAAGTGGACTTTGGGATGATTTGACATAAATTCCTCTCACAATTCTTGGAAACATCACCGTCGCTGATATGGCTCTATACTTATTCATATTTTTTAAGATGCAATAGGCGCTTTTAAATAACACATCGTGTTCCAAAGACGATCCCAAGTATTTTCAGACACTGTGGTGTTATATTCCATTTGCAACTACCTAAAATAACTATGCTAAAATAATCCATAATTACCAGTTTGTTGGCTCACAACAACAACGTTGTGTCCACGACGATGTTTGGAATAATCTCTGCCATTGACCCAAATGAAAGCTTTGCCGCATCCACGATGTTTACCGAGATCTGCACAGGCTTCACTACGGATTTCGTACCTAATACCACCTGCAAGTGAAGCAAAATGAACGGTATTTCTATGCTTATATTCATAATTGTACCGTTAGAGATCTTATTGCGCAGATATATATTTAAAAACACATCGTATGGCATATCCATATTCTTAGGAAATCGTTAGTGTATTGTCTCATTCGTCGAAATAGAAACTGCGGTTAAGAATGATGCACATTATCTTCACCCTCTGTATGTAATAAAGTGACAACTAACTCAAGTTAAAATCTTTAAGTTTATAATTACTCTCTGGCATAACTCTCTTTCTACATTCTCACTTTCTGGGATATTCAGCTCGTCCACATATGCTATCTGCCGAATGTACAAATCCCACATTGTATCTCATTTTAGGGAAATTTCGGGATCTTACAATCTACTAAACAATGCAGAATCATAGTTATGCAATCGGCGACAACTGTTTAGTGAATCACGAGAAACCAGAAGTTCCGGGATTTGTGAATGGGCGAATATCAACAATACTAACCTAGAAGTCGGCGTCCGAGCGGAACAGACACAATCACGCGTGTTGGTCCCTTCCCTTGTTTGGCTTGTTTCTGTTTAGCCCATCTTGGTTTACGGCGTCCTCCGATCTTGCCAATCAAGACGTATGAACTGCGGTAACCGGTGAGTATTTTGCGCCCACCTAAGCGCCTCAATTCACCAAGAGCTGGTTTCACATGTTTTGATCCGTCATCTTGTACGGCAACGACAACTATTTTATTAACTGCACGTTTCCTTCTGCAAAACAAATAGGCGTGGATGGTGAGGTAGTGAAAAATATTGCTTTTGTTCACGCTCTTAGTACACCTTATTGGGACAGCTACTACTAACTGGTTGAACTTTTAAAAAGTTTCTCAAATTATGTTTTATGTTTTTTCTTATACAAACAACTAGCTACTTTTACTTAGTAACGTATATTCTACACCATGTTCGTATTACCGCAATGTTGTGCGTTTTAGGAGGTTATACCTTGAGAAATGGTAATCAGTGTTCTCCCTGGAGAGATGAGAACAAAATGACTCCACAACTACCCCCAAAAATCCGGATGCATTATGGCGAATGCGGAAATGGAGAATAAATTGTTTTACAAATGATAACATAGCCCATAGGGTGGCATAATCAAGGATATGGTTGGTTAGGTACAGGAAGGAGAGGATTCCTTTGGATAAACCTAGAACAATAAAGTGGAGTATATAAGCAAGAATAAAATTGTTCTGGAGGCTGTAGAGTAAGCTAATGTACGGATACGTTTGATAGGGTAGGGATGGGTAGGGTAAGGATAATAATAATAATAATAATAATAATAATAATAATACCTTCCATGAATTGATCGCAAGAAATTTCTAAGCTTTTTGCCCGAATTCCCGTCACCATGAGTGTCGAATGATCGAACCATCATAACTCGGCCTGAGGAGTGAATCAAACATATCTTACTTTCTAATCAAATATATCTTACTTTCTAATTTTTAATAGCTTCGTAGTCGAAGGAATATCTATAAGAAATGCAGTCTTTAACTTTGTCTCTATATTTCATACATACATACGTACATAAACTTGTAAATTAATATCCCTATCTAATGATGTTTCTGGTTTTCCAACTAGTTTTATGTTATAACCATGAACTACATGGACCCAAGTAGCTACAAGTATGAATCATCTTACCAGTGAGTCTGTCTATAACAACAACGTTGTGGCCTCTCCGCTGAGGTGAGACGTTCTTGCCGTTGACTAATATGGTAGTGCGGCCGCATCCTCCACGGCGTCCCTTGTCACTGCATGCTTCACTACGGACATCGATTCGAATTCGCCTCCCACCTGAGAAATATATTGAATCAGGATTGCCTATCAACCAGTTGGTGACTGGGAAATGACGTACGTGTTTAATTTCGGTCGTGAGTGATAGCCAGTTACAATTATGTTATGCAATTTACGACATTTTCAGAAGAAATGCAAATGTTCTTAGAAGATGACAACAATTCATATATTGTTAGTAACCCAATTCATATATTGTTAGCACACCGACATCAAATATATCGAATATATTTTAAATTTTGAAACATACAAAACATACAAAGCTGTTGTTGTTCTTGTTGCCTACATTTTCTGCAAACTTCACAAACCAAATTATTGCCCTTTTGAGATTTAGCTTAGAGATGTCTTTGAAACAATGGGACCAAAACACGATAATGTCTACGTGAATTTCTTCAAATTTCTTAACTATTGTGAGGACAGCTCCAAATCATTTTGACAACACTTGATACAACTGAAATATATAATAAACAACAGTGGGAAAAACACATTTTTACTCCTCACCTGGTGGTGGACTTGGTGGGCATATGGGCGGCGGGCGTACTAGGGTAGAAACAAATATCATGTCAGTTCTCGGTTTTCTTCGAAAAAGATAAAAAAATATGCTTTTGTTCTAGTAAATAACGAAAATTCTCAACGATATAGCATGGAATGACATAAAAGGTTAAACGTGTATTTTGAAGTTTCATACTTGGTGGTCTAAATTTGTTGAGTCGTATTCTTCTGAACAAAACGCTTGGTCCTTTACTTCGTCCCTGTTGTCTCTGGGCTACCCAGCTTGGTTTGCGCCTGCCAGATCCTGTCCATCCTATCAAGGAATAGGAGCCACGGAAACGGTACATTATACGGTAACCACCAAAACGCTTTATCTGTGCAAGCGCTGGGCTCAGGTATTTCCATGATGAGTCTTGGCTTGATAGAACCACGATTTTCCTAAGGCAAAGAAACATTCACGGTTAATTTAGTGAAGTCCTTCTATAACATCATAATAAACGTAGATACATTTACACACACAAATAGACACACACACACACACACACAAATACACACACACAAACACACACAAATACATACAGCAGCAATAGCAAGGAGCTTTAGTGATCAGATAACTAGTATTAGAATAGTTCATATATCAAGAACTGAAAGAAAAACAATTACACAATAGTATTGCTTAAATATCCTTACATTAGGTAGTAGTTTTTATCTATATACATACACACACACACACACACATACATACATACATACATACATACATACATACATACATACATACATACATACATACATACACACATACACGCATTAAATAAGTCATTCATTATTTCCATTAATTCATTGCTTAATGTGTTATTATTTAAATCTTTCATTCTTATTTCCATTCAGTATTTTGTTTTCTGTCAATTGATTTATTCATTCATCCTAACCCAACTCTCTCTCTGCTATCATTGTTTCTGTACTCACTTAGTGTGTTCACTTCACTGCGAATATTCCTTCTTTTCCCTTGAAATTTGCAATTTTGAAGGGATCCTCTACTGAAAAAGTATTTCCCGCAGAATAAAGTGATGTTGACGTCTTCTTCAGACTTTGAACTGCAAGGGCCTTGCACAGCAAAACATGACCGTTTCGAATTTAATTTTCGCCATTTTGTGGGCTGTGTCAAAGTTGTGACAGTACTGCCGCATACTGGGAATGCCATGTTGTATCGTATGTGAACAAGGACCACTGCACCTGGACCACCTACTTGTAACACCACTGTTGGCGGAAATGAATTGAAATTCAAAACTAGTAGCTTGCTACACAAAGCCCTTGTACTTTGAAATGAAAGAGCCAATTTTTGTACAAAAAAAAACATAGAAAACTATCACTTTAATCAAGGGAGAATTATTTTCCAGTAGTGGATCTCTGAGGTAGAGCTGAAGGATCGTCCGCAGTTAGGCGTTGTCACGACTTCTACTCTGTCACGGTCACGTGACACCGTGCAGTATCTGTATGCTAATTCCTGGTTCCATGTGGTTCTCCTCTATGTCTCGGATCAGGCGTGATTTGGTCTGTGTGTGTTGACTGCTTGTTTTGTCTTTCATGACTAGTGGGCAGTACAGCTGTTCAAGAGATAACAAGTTGTGCCAGCGATCACATGTGTATGCGGCTAACTGAATCAGTGATAGACAAATTGTACATGCAGTCGAGGCAACCGGATTGTCTGATTTGTCTTGGAAATACGCTACGTCAGTAATCACTGAAAAAAGTGTCTTGTGCTTCAAACAGAAGATGATAAATTTCTTACGAACTTGAAAATAATATTACCAGAGCGACTACAAATCAGTTTATAATTCTGATTGCGTGAAAGTGCATTGACATAACCTATTGACAGGATCCTTCCTGGCTACGGTGACATGTAGTAATTTTATTGCCGAATTCTAAGTATTTATTGTTTGAGAACAATTTTTAATATGAGATGTAACTATGGAACAGCCTTTAGAAATCAGGGTATCGTTGATAGCCTCTGGTTTCACGGGGAAAAGACAATTTCAAACTAATAATTTATAACTGCAAAAGAATTGGAATTTTGTAGGTTGAATACTGTGAAGAAGTGGAAATAATATTATTGACAAGGAGTTAATATTTTGTAGAGTTTTGTAGGAATTTTGAATATTGCGGTGAAATGGGATATTTAAAGATATGGAAAGACTCATTTCTAATTTCATTAATTCAGAACTTTGGTTTGAATTGACAGAGTATTGATTAAGAGCAGGGCACTCAAATTAATTTTTAAACGGGGGAGAAATATTATAGTTGTGAATATATTTTTAGATTGAATTGTATGGTTTGTAAATGATTGGTTAATAAAAAAATGTTTTCAGAACCATTGTCGTTTTTTTTCTTTCTCCCCCTTTCCAAGATCTTAAGTAAACGGTTTCGCTCACCCCAAAATCAATGGCAGATGTTTAGAGTTTTGCCCATGTTTTAATGTATTAGACAAGATTACCCCACCAACAGACCTCTTGGCAGTTGCCACGGCATTTATCAATCTAACGCATTATTGATAATTACGGAGTGCTTTTATTGTATTGTGCCGGATCGCAGTAAATGTCAAAACATTTTTTAAAGAGTAGATAATGGCGGTTCACGTGGCACATGAAAACATGTCTTTCCAGAATAAACATCTCGGTTATTTTTTAATCTTTTTTCTATTAGCTTTCAGCGGTGCATTTGAACAGTGTAAAACTGCTGCGTCTGCATGAGATAACAATTTTTCATATTAATTTAATGTTGGTTAATAGTGGCCCACTATTAAAATTAACCTTGGTCCAATATTTGTCGGCAGTTGGTCCGCGATAACGCTGACCTGCGGTGTGAACTTCCCAAGCTGGAAAAGCGCCTCCGAGCCACTCAGGAACGTGTCAAGGCTCTAGAACAGGCCCTGAAGGAGGCCAAAGTGGGCGCGCAGAGAGATAGATCAAGGTTAGACCCGAAGCAAAATTTAAAGGTCCTTTTAAATATGCCTTTTCCAATACACTACTTCACCAATGCACATTGTCTCTCGTTCCAGTTCACTCGGGGGACAAAGTTTCGACAATTTGTTGAGTTAATGAGACAAAAGGTGGCAGAGCGATCACATTTGCCCCCTCGGGGACTGGAACGAGAGGATATCTGCATTTGTGAAATAGCGTATTGTCTTGAGTCCGAATTTCACAAAGTGAGTGGTTGGTACGAATTAAGCCTTGTAGTAATATGCGCCTGAGCACAAGTTGAGACGAATAACTGAAGAGTGACGAGGATAACACGGGCTTCGTTCGTTTCTCAGTCCTGGAATTTTACCCTAACTCCTGGGAAATCAAGATTGTACTATAACCCTTTTCTTTTCTCCTTTCAGTAACTTCAAAATAATCTTGCAATAATCCTGGAATATGCCTAAAAGCTCCTGGAAAGTCCTGGATTTTTTGAAAACTCGTGGAAAATGTACGAACCTTTGAGGGAGGGGAGGGGAGGGGGGGGGGTTGCTCTCTCAAGTTTTTGCTAAGGTCTAAGGATGTCGAACCCGACACGTAAAATTCTGATCCAGGTTCAGAGTAATTTCTCTCGGTTTTGTTCGAATCTGATACCCTTATTTAGAGAAAATTCAATATCAGATACAAAATCACGCGGTGTGCCTTTATTAGTAGTATTTCAAGAGTATACGCTTATTGCAATTGGTTGTCTAATGGTGTTATTAAATCTGGTCTTCAAACTTTCGGCTGAACAAAGTGTTGTGTCTTGAATGCTCCAAGTGCCATAATATCCTCATTCGTTAGACCCGGTTATCAAGGCAGACTGCGCTGAAGGCGTGAGATCCATTAGTAGCTGACATGCTGTTAGCATTTTTGCTTATCTTCAAGGTCCACTTGATGTAGCTGCAGTTTCCTTATGGTATCTTTGTTCAGCTCCATTTCGGCGGTAATATATGCTACGAATAACAATTAGCATTAAAACGAGGTTTCAGCGGCCATTCTAGAAATTCTAAAATACTGATAAGAGCGTTTTAAATATTTAGTGACATTAAACAAACCAGAGTGCGATGAGCCAACAGCTGGATAATTGCTCTAATGGTTTTTTGAAGAACAAATTTAATTCATGTTAATTTTAATTCATATGCAAAGGCGCATTTTTTCCGGTTCATCTGGTTACTAGGTAACGCCAAACGTTCCCCCGGAAACGTTCCATTCTCCGTTCGTTTCTGGTCCGTTTCCAGTGGTTTACATGGCCCACAGAAGTGGATACAGCATCTAGAACAACACAGACACACAGTTTGATAACATTTTGGTGTTTCATATTATTCTCTATACTATAGGATTGTTTGTACAGATACAGGGCCGGCATAAGTAATATTTACCGCAACGGAATAAATGTAATTTCAGTTTCACCATTATTTTAACATTGGGTATTATTGTATTACTATTTGCATAATTAGTATTTTAAAGTTCCAGCTAATACATTGTTGTTCCTTGATAGATTTAGTTAGTAATGTGTTTAATATTAATATTGAATATAATACTTTTTTATTATTGTCCACTTGTATTTTGACTAACAAGTTGTTTTAGCTTTGTTAAATAGCTTTTGATTAGTATTCTAGAAGGCCACAAGTTTGTCAGTACTTTGTACTGTTTAGTGTAATTTAGTGTAATGAAGCTTGTTTGATTGATTGATTGATTGATTGACATGAGAGAGATATTCAGCGACTTGATACAGGGAACGAGCGTGTAGCGTATGCAACCATAATTCCCAAATGCGTACCTAGCTGTTGTTCTGTGGTTATTGTACAATACAAATCATATTTGATCATTTGCTGAATAAGCTCACCTTCCACGTACTTGGCTAGTTTGTCGAGAACTGTCCAATCTACTTGATGATAACAATTTAGCTTCTTGCGTGTAACATACCGCTGCTGTTGTTCGTCCACTCATGACTGTCTTTTTCTCTACCCTAGGTATCAGAAAGAGGTCGAACGCATCAAAGAGGCCATGAGACAAAAGACGGCTGCTGCTAGAAAAGGCGCCCAGGCGCATATCGGTGGGTGTGTCAGAATATTGTTCCTAGTTGATCTTGTTTGCCCCCTCTCCCTCGTATTGCATTTCATTCATTTAGTATTGGAGATGTGGGGATAAACATCCTTCACTCTTTCGTATCTGTACCTCGGCCTCTTTGTGTGTTCATTGCTATTTATGATCTCGTTGCATCACATACAGATGACAAACAAACACTCTCCCTACCCCCCACCCCTTCCTGCTTGTTATGTCTTGAACTCTGCCTCAGTCTTACTGTCTGCCTCAGTCTTACTGTCTGTTTATACATTCTCGTATTATTTTGCGTTTCCAGCCAAGCCAATCCGCCCTGGCCATCACCCAAGTCATCACCCCGTCTCCATCCGTGGTGGCAGCAGCCCAAGTATAGAGGGAGCTCTCCTGGGGATGAGTCGCGTGGCCGGCGGTGCCGTTATCAGCTCCAACTCTCCCAGTAACCCCAGCATACCGAGTATCCCAAACACTCATAATGGCGCCACAGTTGGTATCGTCACGCCCGTCATACGTGGGGGCAGCGGGGGTGAGCCCGTGGTGAGGTATAGTAAGCGGATTCGCAATGCAGTGAGTACGGAGTCGCTGAACACCAAAGGACGGCCGTTATCCCAAGGCAACTCGAGGTATGACTCTTGATAGCATATCTTGTACTAAAGGGCTTGTTATACGCGGTTTCCCACGGCCGTCAGGGAAGCGTCAGGGAAAATAAAGGTCTGGTAGATGTTAGGGAATCTTTATTTTGGCCAGGGAAATTCATTGTTTTGCTATGACAATTTTCCTACAGGAATAAATGCAGTTTTCATTTGGCACATAAAAATTATACCAGAATGCTTGTAAATGCTCCGAGAACGTGCGTGATCCATGCTCTCTTATAGTAATATACCCAGTATGCTTTGCAAGCATTTAGCTGTTACTTTCACTCTGTTCACAGCAGTTAATTTGATGGCAGATGATATATCTTGGATCAAGGACTTTAGATAGATAGATAGATAGATAGATCTTTATTAAAATTTCCTTCCTTGCAGTTGATAAAACTGAATTACAAAGGTTT
>JANVCJ010062205.1:0-21858 GCA_026413505.1 Epizoanthus ramosus | reverse complement strand
CTAGCGCTCGAAACGTCAGCTGAGATCTTTCACCCTCACGGCGAAAAACATAACATATCAACTTTTAGTTGATAAGTTCTATCATTTGGCCTACTCGCCGACGTAGAAAACCTAGTTTTTTTTAAAACTAGTCTACCAGAGTTTGCAAAAAAAGCTGTCTGACAAAACAGTTAAGAGTTCCGTTATTGTGACCAAATTACAAAGATCTAGATTATAGGGAATTTCAGATAAAAACTGGCAATTTAGTTGGGGCAAAAGTACTAGAGTTTTAAAATATTATTTGAATAATTAATATGATTAAGCTAATAAGTTGTGACGTCATCGTAGACAGTGGAGTCGACGTGATGTGAAAGCAAATTAGAGAGAAGTTGAAGAACCGTTCGTGACATGAATTATTAGTATATTAATATGAAATGCTACGTGTAGTGCAGTCAATTAATTGTTTTGTCAAATAGCAATCCATGTATTTACGCAAAGCTGCAGAAATCTGCATATATCAGCCAAAGTAATTATCAGGCTTTTCAGGACTCGACATGTGGCCATGGCCTGCCAGATTTCATATCTCAATTCCAAATTTCCGAATTCTCTATTGATGTCTTCTCTCGATTTCCTTACAACTTGTTTCGCGCCGTTTCGCGTTATCTCTTTTGTTAGGTTTCAAGTTTAAATCTGCAAACCACTTAAACATATTACGAAGACTTTGTTTCGCCTTATCGTGCAAACCTCACAAATTATATCGTTGTGTTTTTAGTTCATTTACAAAATTTTAATCGGATGGATCAAGGGCTGATAGGTTCCCCTATTACCCGCCTCCCCGAGGGTACGCCTATTTTTATAGTCCAATGAATGTCCTGAAAAGTAAGAAATAGTTAAAGGAGCTATGCCATGGTAATGCGCATGCTCTCAAGTCATGTCAGAAACAAAACCTTCACATGCAGTCACGAAACACAAGTTGTAAATTCAACAAGATAACAAGAAATGATAACATGGTTATATATTGTGAAAACCGAAAGTGTCTAGCAAAAAAAGAAAGTGTCTAAATACAAGAATCACAATCTTGACAGTGAATGTATTTAACTTATTTAATATCTAGCCTGGACCGAAATTAAATTGAGAGTTTGTAATCCGTTTTAATCTTCCCCAACTTTAACCATCCACGTTCCTTTACGACTTATCATAATCTCTTTTGTGTTTTCCTATTACGGTAACCTGTTATTTTTAGATTTCCAGTGATTTGTGGAGAAATTCGTACATCGCAACATTGCCTTAAATAGCCGTGACATAGCTTCTTCAATATACTACAAGCAAATAAAATGCTAGATCCGTTTCGGAACACAATGAAGATGGCTTTATTCAGTTTTAATACCGGGAAATGTACGTCCTTAAAGATTGGATTCTGGCGCTTGGAGACACTGGTTAGCTCTTCTGACCAGAATAAAATGAAATGAAATGGAATGGAATGAAATGGAAGGACAGACTTAGAATATTTTTTTTGTACCTAGCCCCCTTTGAATCAAAGGGTAGATACACGGATAAAAGAATTTTTTGAAAATATTTTGATATCGTATTTTGATTACCTTATTTATTATGTTTTGGAATACCTTTTTAGGAAGCCTTCAATCAACAATACCAGGATCCCTCGCGGCCGGTAAAAATTTGGTGGAGCAGAGTGGTGCTGACCACTATCGGCCTAGGAGCGCTGGCTACGATTATTTACCAACACAGCTATTTACCCTAGGAATGGCATGCACATGCGCACTGGGAATCTCTTCCTCCTCTCAATCATACGAAGTTACTAAGTCTTGTCAGTGACAGTTAATTATATCTGGACAGGAAAGGTAGTCTCCGATCCAGCCTCTCTTAACTACTTGTCTCGCTGCGGGAATCCCTCGAGGACCTCTCGCAGCCACGAAAATAGGAGAGGCTGCATTGGAGGCTACATGGAAGGGGATTTCAACCTCGTTCTCAGGGTCTTCTCCGTATTCAATATGGGCGTCTGCAAAGAGAAAACCCTGGCAAACGGCAGGTCATGTGATCTAAAACTCTCCCAAAATCTTGGCGATTTTTACTTTCAATAAAACTTCAGCATCTGAAAATGGCGGCCTTAAATCAGACCTGGTTGCACTGAATCGAAAGTGAGTTTTTAGCTACTTCATTAGCACCGGATTAGATATTCCTAGATGAAGAAATCTCATTCGAAAGTTGACCTATTTCTAGGGTAAAGTTAACTCTCTTTTAAGCAGCTGGATCCTAGAGATTTTGGGATCACGTAATCTGCTGTTTGCCAGGATCTTCTCTTTGAATGCCAAGAAGACGAGGCTAGACGCTTAAGTGATAAACTAGATACCTGAAGTACAGCCCCGCTCCTTCTTCTTCATGCTCCTATCATTGTTAAGCCGAAGGGGGATGGGGACGGTACGGGAGGCGGCTGATAAGGGCATTTGTTTACTTTTTCCACCCCGAGGGTGTTTGACCAACATTTGTAGTGCTGCCGGTCAAAGCCGTCTCTTAAAATTGACTATACTTTATCTATAGCCTCAATGCACAACATCTTCCCCGTCGCTACCCTCTACGGCTTAGAATTGATAGGTGAGTTAGAATATATACCGTAAACGCTCTAATTAGCGCCCCTCTCAGCGCCCCCTCTAGAGCTTCAAATGTGCGATAAGCGCCCCCTCTATATTAACCCCCCCCCCCCACACACACACACACACAACATGGCGACCTAGAACGGATTAACAGTGCATTATGTTGGTTTTTGAACACCGATTAATCGCGTTTCAGAGGATGCGTGTTTAAGTTTTGTATACTATAGGGCTAACGTTTCATTAAATACATTTGGGTGTGGATTTGATGTAAGATCGTGCATACAGGCAGTATAGCTATTCATTAAAGATCGGTATTTCAGAAACAAAATGTCATCGACTTTGGCTCTCAACGAGTTGCCAAGAAGCGTCTCCTCTCTGGCTATTAAGCGCCCCCTCTAGAAAGCCAGAAAATAAATAAGCACTCCGGGCGTTTACGGAATCTATGTCTTTCTGGCGACAAGTCTGAATACTAAAGGTTGTATCTTTGTACTTGAGGGTTGGGCCATCTCAGTGCATAGGTCTGTGCAGGAAATAGCTCGTAACTAACAATGGCAGATAAACTACAATCCGAACTAAGACGATAGAAGCATCAGGCCCCAGTTGTTACAGGTAGAGAAAAGATCTCTCGGAATCTGATTCATAATTCACTATGACATCCTTAACTGCCCTGGTCGCTGCCTCCGTGTTTACACTTTAGATATCACAAAATGTATTGCATACAGAATGCATTATGTAACGTTCATAAAGCAAACAACAAATGAGCTACTTTATAACCAAAAAATACATACAATTCGAAGTACATAGCTCCTGACAGAAGAAAAGGACTCGAGGCTGTTCTGACGATATTGATCAATCAGCGAGTTTATGTTCAGTGGAACACCTGGATAATTTCACGTGGAGCAATGGAAACTGGTATCAGAACAGGGATTATAAATAGAACTATGGCTTAGTCTCTTTAATTTATCGTGAGACAAGCACTAAGATATAAAATTAGGTCGCTGGCGCCCGTGTATATGAGATAAATCCATATATAGAATAGGAGCCGGCTCAGGTAGCCGTCCAGAGTATAATTATATCTAAGGCGACGGGGTAAATATATAACCGTGCTCTACTGAAAAATGAAAAAGAGCGGATTTGTCAGGGGCCGATTTATAAACACTAGGAACAAAAAGTGTTCCAAAAAGTGGAATACAGCTGCTCAGTAGTGTACAAGACAACGCGAACATTACGGGTTCATGAATCCAAGTGCAAGTCACTTTATGCTTTTATGAAGTGTTCTACAGTTCGAACATTCGTCTTCATAGTTAACAGAGAAGGGAAGACTCTAGTTAATAAAAATAATATATTTTAAAAATGTAGTCAATCACGTTTGTAAATAGAATAGGTTACAAGAGATGTTGAAAGAAAGTTAACACAAATTCCATTAACTGCAAAATTTTTCACTATATTGCAGAGGTTGTATGTCATTGATATGACAATATTTTATTCAATTATTGAATTATATATACTCTCCAGCTAGCAACTAATAATAAACACATCAGATATTGTAATTAACACAAATATTACTAGCTGAAGAAAACTTTGTATTTAGATCGATTGATTGTAACGAATATTAAACATGAACGATATGTGTTACAGGCAAAACTGTTGCTTTACCTGAACGAATTCTGCAAATGTACAGTGTGCGAACATCAACATTTGGAGAAACGGACGCCACGGACGAATAACCCCTAGACTGTTCACGACGGTACACTTTGGTATATACGGAGTGCAATTTGGTATAAGTGATTGCAATTTGCTGCATGCCGAGTTGAAATATGTATAAATGAAGTGTAATTTGGTATAAACGGAGTGCAATTTGGTATAAAGACAGAGCTATTTGGTATATACGCAGTGCAATTTGGTATAAACGGAGTGCAATTACAATTTGGTATAAACGGAGTGCAAATTGGTAAAAATGGAGTGCAGTTTGGTATGAACGGAATGCAATTTGGTATATATATATATACGGAATGCAATTTGGTATAAACGGAGTTAAATTTGGTATATACGGAGTGCAATTTTTTTATATACGGAAAGCAATTTGGTATATAAGGAGAGCAATTCGGTATACAGGGAGTGCAATTTGGTACGAACGGTCAGTGTAATTTGGTATATACCGAATGCAATTTGGAAAATACGGAGTGTAGTTTCGTATATACCGAGTGCAATTTGGTATAAACGGAGTGCAATTCGGTACATACGGAATTCAATTTGGTATGAACAGAGTTCAATTTGGTATATAAGGATTGCAATTTGGTATAAACAAGAGTGCAATCTGGTATATACGGAGTGCGATTTGGCATAAATTAAACAAGAGTGCAATTTGGTATATACGCAGTGCAATTTGATATATATACGGGGTGCACTTTGGTATAACTGAACGGAGTGCAATTTGGTATAAACGGAGTGACATTTGGCATATACGGAGTGCAATTTGATACATACGTGGTGTAATTTGGTATAAGCGGAGTGCAATTCGGTATATACGGAGTGCAATTTGGTATATAGGGAGTGCAATTTGGTATATACGGAGTGCAATTTGGTATATAGGGAGTGCAATTTGGTATATACGGAGTGCAATTTGGTATAAACGGAGTGCAATTAATTTATTTGGCATATACAAAGTGCACTTGCAATATACGGAGAGCAATTTGGTATATACGGAGTGCAATTTGGAATATATACGTGGTACAATTTTGTATAAACGTTGTGCAAATTTGATATAAACGAAGTGCAATTTGGCATATACGGAATGTAATTGGGTGTATACGGAGCGCAATTTGGTATGAACGGAGTGCAATTGGTATAAACGGACTGCAATTTGCTATATACGGAGTGCAATTTGGTATAAACGGAGTGCAATTTGCTATATAGGGAGTGCAATTTGGTATAAATGGTGTGCAATTTGGTATAAACGGAGTGCAATTTGGTATATACGGACTGCAATTTGGTATAAACGGAGTGCAATTTGGTAAATACGTCAGTGGTGCAATTTGGTATAAACGGAGTGCAATTAATTTATTTGGCATATACAAAGTGCACTTGCAATATACGGGGAGCAATTTGGTATAAACGGAGTGCACTTTTGTATATACGGAGTGCAATATGGAAGATACGGAGTGCAATTTGGTATATAGGGAGTGCAATTTGGTACAAACGGAGTGCATTTTGGTACATACGGAATGCAATTTGCTATAAAGGGAGCGCAATTTGGTATAAACGGAGTGCAATTTAGTACAAACGGAGTGTACTGACGAGTGTTAATTTATTCCAGAATTGCACGAGGAATCATGTGATTACTTGTTAATCACACAGAAACAAAAATTTCTGAGACATCTACTTAGCTTTGTTCCCTTTCCGATTGGCTTTGTGTCGACATTTGCTCGGTAGTGGCGTCTTGAGCGTTTCCCTCGATAGAGTACGTGTTTAGATTTTGGCTGCTTCACGAATGAAATGCTTGTAGCAACTCCTTAATTCCTTTGTGTGTTGTGCTAATATGTTCTTTCTAGGACACACAACTATTCAAGTAAATCTGCATCGTGAACTGTGAATCGATATTCTGGTTTACAAAGTCAAATTTTTCTTGAATTTTCAAATTTTTCTTGAATTTTCAAAATGGACGTTTGCTCCTAACCTCGTTCCCAATGCCATCCGCGCATTAGTAGCACTAATCTGATTGGCTACAGCTCTACAGCTACATTCTCACTGGCGAGTCAGCGTTCAATTTCACTTTTCTGCACTCAATTTTAAATGAACTGCACTCCTCTCGACCAATCAGAACTGAGAAATTTTTGTTACTGTATGATTAAACAGGTAATCACATAGATTTACTTGTGTAATTTGGAATAAATATACGTGCTTATGACATTTCCTCTCAGGCTCGTGAAGTTTGGTTATTCTTTGAAACTTTCGCTCGTGCGCATTCAATCCATGTTACAGTATAATTAGCTATACTAATCATACAGTAACAAAAAATTTCTCAGTTCTGATTAGTCGAGAGGAATGCGTTCATTTGAAATTGAGTGGAGATTTTGGAACTGAGTGCGAAAAAGTGGCACTCAACGCTGATTGGCTAGTTGTAGAGGACGTTTTTGCCAATCATATTACAGTTGCTAGTGCGCGGATTAGCCTGACCTCAGACGCTAATTTTCCTTTGAGAGATCCTTTCTCGCTGCAAAGAACTGATTAGCGTCTGAGGTCAGGCTATGCGCGGATGGCCTTGAGAATAAAGTTGGGAAGAAACTGCCATTGTGTTTTTGCGTTGTTTAGAAAGTTAGAGTGTGGATACAAATTTACTTAAACAGTAAGGAAAAATTAAAAATTGAAGCAACAAATACAGGGTTTCAGAGTGGAACCGTTATGAATCGAACTAGTACCGGAATGACTCTTTCTTGAATGAGATTTATGGAAGTATCATATAAACGAATATAGGGTTTCAGAGAGGAACCGGGATGAACTGGTTCGGAAATGAGTCGTTCTGGAATGAGTTTCTTGCAAGAAATAGGGTTTCAGAGAGGAGCTGAGATGAACAGGTTTGGAAATGAGTCGTCAGTCTGCCAGATGAGTTTCTTGTAAGTATCATATAAACGAATATAGGGTTTCAGAGAGGAATCGCGACGAACTGGTTCGGAAATGAGTCGTTCTGGAATGAGATTCTTGTAAGAACCATATAAACGAATATAGGGTTTCAGAGAGGAACCGGGATGAACTGGTTCGGAAATGAGTCGTTCTGGAATAAGTTTCTTGTAAGAATCATATAAACGAATATAGGGTTTCAGAGAGGAACCGGGATGAACTGGTTCGGAAATGAGTCGTTCTGGAATGAGATTCTTGTAAGAATTTCAGAGAGGAACCGGGATGAACTGGTTCGGAAATGAGTCGTTCTGGAATGAGTTTCTTGTAAGAATCATATAAACGAATATAGGGTTTTAGAGTGGAACCGTGATTAACTGGTTCGGAAATGAGTCGTCAGTCTGGAATGAGTTTCTTGTAAGAATCATATAAACGAATATAGGGTTTTAGAGAGGAACCCGGATGAAGTGGTTCGGAAATGAGTCGCCGTTCTGAAATGAGATTTTTCAGAAGAATCATATAAAAGAATATCTTGATGGGGTTTTAGACTAAGAGTGACTGATGGCTACATGCAGGTTTCCTCAGTTACAGCAGGCCCTTCGCAGGAGAGGTTATCGAAACCACGTGATATCATACGCATTAGCCTGCTCAGTTTTACCGACAAAATGCGTGGGTTCTTTATCCACCCGATAGTAGGTCGAGGGCTTAATGTCCCTGTCCGCTGGCGCGGTGTGAGGGAAGAAAGGACGCACAAATACAACCCTCGGCAAGGCTCGCCCATCATTGAACCCTGGAACTTCGTGTTGGGAGTGAGAGATCTTCAACATTAACTGAGCCAATCAATCACACTTGTTTCCTGTGCTGCCTTTGTTTAACTTCAAGAACTCGGCTTGCACCGAATGAAACCGACTGAAACGGAACAACAAACTGATTCTTTCCATCCCAAGGTGACCCCATCTATAGGTACACAGCCAAGTCATTAATCGTCAAGGAGACGGAATCTTGCTTAGAATATTTGAAGCTTTTCACAGCAGTAAGTTTAAACTCTTAATTGAAGTTTCGCAAATCGGTGTTGTGCGCTTAAGGAAAGTCTCAGTTTTTCTGTCAGTTTCTTCGTTAATTCGAAATAAATGATTCTTCAACTGTCTCGATGGAACTTGAAATTACCTATTGTATATTCCTTTCTCATCTTATTTCAAATACTCTATTTCCAGATGTGGGCCATCTTTTAAAATTGCGAAAACTAACCGATCAAAGGGGTTTTAATTTAACCAGATAATTACTCCTTTAAACTTTTAGTAGCATGTTTTATTTTAATTTTATTGTAACCAAAACAAGTACCGCAAATTACTATAATTTTAACGCAGTGCACTCTAGATTGATATTTGAAATTCGGAAAACCAACTTTAAAATTAATAAGTGTCTGCGAACCAAACATTTATTTGTTTTAGAATAATTTGTGCCAACAATAAATTTGCGCTCATCTACTGTACTTCTGAAATCCGTTCACAAAAATGCTAATGCATTTATTTCAGCTTGCGCATTAAGATCGTGGTTTATCAAACTTTCCAATCTCCTGGAAAATCGCGTGTTCTATTTATGAAACCAACCTGAAATTAAATTCATGAGCAGGAAACAAGCTTGTTTACCGTTTGATTGTCTGATTTGTCTAAAATCGTCAGTAATTTGCGAAGGAGATGTTATGTGTTTTCCTCAGTTGAACTAGTGAGCATATTTACTCACATTTTTCATTGCAAAGAACAACATTTTAAATTGGCCATTTTGATTTTTTTCAAACTTAAAAAACAATCGTAAAGTCTCGCATTCCAACCCGTTTTCTGTTTTCATTTTATATTTTCATGAAGGATTCAGTTCAAAAAATCTCTTGTTTCTTTTGCCACGTCAACTAATGTTTTTATTTCTTGAAGTCTGATCAGAAGTGAAATATATCTTTCAACATTGTTTACTTTTTGCTTATAATAACAACTGGAAAAATTAATTATTATTATTTTTGGACTAACTTGGAGGATCTGACAAAGCTGCCATTTCGAAGTGACATTTGTAATTCACAGGTCGTAATTTATTTGCCAGTCTGTGTTTGTCACAAGAAACCTGTTTGCTTTGTCCTGGCTCAAGAGTTTGTTTAAGGAAGCAATTCGCGAAATACATAAAATTCGCTCGCGTGTTTACTTTTGTAGTGTAAATAGAACTTCTAAGTTGTTCATTTCAATTGTTGCTCTTTGCAGACCGTTTCTATCGCCACCTGCCACGACACTGAAAAGAAATTTTGAGTGACTGTAATTTCAAATGTTTAATTTCGCATTTTGCTTTTACCAATATGTGTACAACCGCCCACTTTTTCAATAACTATTGCTACAAATAAACCCAAAGTTCCCCTATTTTTGCAGTTGTTACTGGCTTTTCTTTAATACAAATATGAATATCAATTTATATTCTTACTTCGTTTATTTTTCCTGAAATGATGGTAACTAAATTCAACGAAATAATCTAAAGTTGTGCTATTGACTTTTCGGATTTCTTTAATACATTCTTGACCAAGATAAGAGCCTGCGCGGCAACAGTCACATCGATTAAGAAAATTCATGAGATCCAATTGGTTGGAAATTGCCGCTGTCTGTGGATAAGTTGAAAGATTTTGCGTTTGTGATTAAACCCACACACCAGGGATTTTCTATATCAGTTTCAACATAGACTGTTCACTCTGTTTGTATGTCTCTTGAGAAAAGAAAACTTTTGTGGTGATTAAAACGAAACTTATAAGTAAGCAACAAGCTATTAAAGCAAAGCTCTTTTTGATTTGTGCAGTGTGTTTATTGCTTGCGTACACCTTTTGTTTGTTTTTAATTGCCAAAACTCTCAACAAAATGACATCGCTTAAAATATCAAAGACAGTTTTGAATCGCAAATTATGGGTTACGGATGTTTGAGCAATTTTTAGTCTCAATGCGATCCGGGAGAATGCATTGTGGCAGTTTATCGGGTCAAAGCACCTTTTATGAATGACAATTTCATATACAAGTGTTCAGCTTCCTTGACGCAAACCGCCTTTCAATGCCTTTCATGATTAGCTATGGCCGCCTGCCATTGATCTCCATCGCTTAATAAACGCTTATGAATCAATTTTCTCTCACTGTAGATATTGAGTAGTATTGAGGCATTTATACTTTTGAGTGTGCCGTTTTTCATATAACCGCCTTAATGAAATAGGACTGAAAAATTGAACATGATGTCACGTTCAGGGCAAAGCCACTAGTTTCTGTGACAAAACCACTTCCCGAGTTTATGTTAAACAAACAGCATGGAACATTTGAAGACAACAAGCAAATTTGTGAAAGGCTTGACTGAATCGTTTCCCTAAGGGTTTTGAGAAAAAAGCAGAGGGCAAATGTGAGCTTGAAGCCTTTTAGAATCAGTTAAGACTAAAAGAGCTGACCTCTGCCTCTGTAAGAGCCCATTGCTCGATAAAGACGTTCCGAGATTGACGAATACAAAACTAATACCATCAAACTAACTTTTTTAAAAACTTAACTGCTTTTCTCCGCAATTAACCCAGTCCGCATGCTATAAACACCGTAAACTCCCCACAAAGCGGTACATAAAACGAACTGAGGTTACCAGCGCGTGTGATCTGTGCTTTTTTTATTAGTTTGTCGTGGTAATAAATGAACACAAAAAATGCGGTTTGACAGTTTCTGAGCCTGTGTTTCGGCCTCTTTGTGTGTATTTTATGGTTATTCCACGCGAGAGTACTGGATAAAATTTGAATATTCTATATGAACTATTCTGAGAGCGGCTTTTTGTTACGCGCCAAACTTCAATAAGAAAATTAACAAGTAATTTGGATAAGTTTCGCTTTGATAGACATGTGCTAATTAAGCATTCTGTATTTAATATAAATCGCTAGTCGGCAAGCGCCTAATGTCAACATACTGTCACCGACCGCTTTTTCACCTCCAGTATACGTCGGCTCAAGAACAATAGATGGGTTTCAAGTGAGTCCACAAAACCTGGCCACTACTATTTATGCGATAGGCAATGTATACACAGTGCTAAAACCTACAAAAACAGACCGGCTGTTCGCAAGATTACTTAAACTCAAGTGTGGTTGTTTTAAAGATTAGGAACAAGAAGTTTGCTTGCTCTGCAGTGAAGTTTTATTCAAGATGCCTAGACCGCTCAGAAACAGCTACGGCAGTGCAAAACCTCCTTACTCATATATTTCTCTGACAGCTATGGCGATCCAAAGCTCGCCTCAAAAGATGCTCTCCTTGTCCGAAATCTATCAGTTTATCATGGATCATTTCCCCTTTTACAGGGAGAACACTCAAAGATGGCAAAACTCACTCCGGCATAACCTTTCCTTCAATGACTGCTTTCTGAAGATTCCGCGACGACCCGACCAACCAGGGAAAGGAAGTCTATGGGCTCTTCATCCCGACTGTGGCACTATGTTTGAGAATGGAAGCTTTCTAAGAAGGCGCAAACGTTTCAGGTCTGACAGAGACAGAACAAGCAAGTTGGCCAAGATCATAAGCCACAATGACGAAGAAGATGAGGCCACGAGTAAAGAAATTCACTCACCAAGGGAAATAAACCGGCTGACGACGAGTCAGCTATCTCCCTCGAGTCAAGCCTTCAAACACCCATTCGCCATTGAGAACTTGATCGGCACTGAAATCAAACCAACTCAAGCCTGTCCTACAATACCATCACCTATACCTTCTTTGCCAGCCTGCCCTTCTTGCATATCGGCTGCAAATGGAATCCCACCGCCTTACTCAAGTTACCAACCGAATCTGTGGACTCCCATCCCAAGCTGTGTCGGCAAGACCTGCACACAACACTCGCGAGAACAAGTCAAGAACTATGAGTACACCGTCCCTCATTTCTCCAAGTATGGCCCTGCAGAGCTAACCTACATGGGAGATATGTTGCCATTCTACAACCAAATTTCAAACACATCTCTTCCTTCGGTTGTTTTCCGATGAAGACAACGCGATGTCTTACCATGACTCAAGTTGCCTGAACTATATACATGCAGTAGACTGTTCCACGATGTATCTGCGATGTTGGCAGTTTAGTTTAAATTTTTTATGTCAGAAACTGAGACCGCTAGCATCAAAGTAACACTGCGGTTCATTTGGTAATTTCTGTTTGTTATCAGTTGGCTTAAATTGGCTGAGCATTTATAATTTTACTGGCAATCGTGCTTGTCATTAGAATATGTAAAGATAATTGTCTGGAATTGAGCCTGACCAAAGTGGATACATAAACGTTCTTTCTAATTCCCATTGCGGCAAAAGAAAATTTATATAAATTTCATTAAGCAATTATAGGGTTTTTGTATTACCTGAACGAAGTATTCGTTTTTCTTTCTAAATTCTGAGTAAGGTTTACATTATATAGAGGAAAATTCGTCCTGGGCTCCAGAGGTCAAAGCAGTTTTATTTCCGTTCAATGTCAACTTGAAGTACATAAAAAAAAATTATCAAACGAAGGTAAACTCTGTGATCAAATTATATTTTTGTCGTTATAGTGACTAATAGAGAAATTTCAAGTAGACAAACATGCAGTTTGTATGGTGGGAAAATATTATTTTCAAAAATAATTCTGAATAAATACTGTTGAAGTATAGCGATTGTTAAAATATGTAGTAATTTTATCGACGTATTGGGGGTAGAAATACAGTTATCGGTGACAATATGTTGTTTATATTAAAACAAGAGGAACAGAGCTTTAGCATTATCGCTTTTCGAGTTTATAATCAGCTGTTTCGATCATTAGATTATAGAATATGCTCGGCAAACTATTTCCCATAGTCAACATTTATAGACTATTTCAACGAATTACGCCGTTTCTTTTATTTTCTGTTGGTTTAACAAGAACCCAACTTGTAATTTATCGTGTAAATACATTAAAGAAGGCATTTTAAAAGCGTGTGTGTTTGTCGTTAGAATTTTACTCCAACAAAGACGGTACGACGCTTTCTGACAAAGTGATGGACGTTTTTCTGATAATTTATTCACCTTAAATATTTTACCATCGATAGGGGGCATAGTTTTGTAGTTAAATTGCCTTAATTGAATTCCCCATAAATTTCGATAAAGGATAAAATATTGTAGCTTTGCAAGTTTTGATTAGTTCAAAGATTCGCGCGCCAGAGTGCAACGGAGAGAAAGCAATTGGATTCATATGAATATGAAGACGACCCGACTTAAAAAAACAAAGCGATTTCACGCAGACACAGTATGGCCGCCCGTTGCGCAAAGGTGATGGTAGACTTTTTCTCTGAATCAACTCCTGAAGTGTTTTCAAACAATTAATGAACCACAAGGTCTTCGTAGAATGATCTTGACGATGAAAACACCAGAGAAACTGTTTTGGATGCACTGCTGTGCAAGAGTGAGGGAGAACTTTGGATGTCAAACATTTCTCCTACCATGTGCTCGGCGCATAATGTTTGCCTATTGTGATATTCAGGTGGGGATGCCAGAATATGTTTCCATATCGCTTGGACTTCCATTCAATTACCAATCCTTTATCGCTTACGCCAACTAACTTATGATCTTGTACATAAACATATTTTATTTGTGAAAACAGGGCTCCTCAAGTTTGTATTTCTATTTACAGATCGCGCAATCCAGACCGATGGGTTTACGCGGATTGCACAGCACGATGTATGTTCTGCAATCAAAAGC
Source organism: Epizoanthus ramosus (assembly GCA_026413505.1). Lineage (NCBI taxonomy): Eukaryota > Metazoa > Cnidaria > Anthozoa > Zoantharia > Epizoanthidae > Epizoanthus > Epizoanthus ramosus. The sequence goes on along the minus strand of JANVCJ010062205.1, from coordinate 7,937 downwards.
TCACGCAAATGCCTTCATTTATTAAAATTTTATGCTTTCAGTGAAGCAACCACAAGCGATATACAGTATATTCTGCTTATAAAGTAATTAGATTATAGGCTTGACATGATAGTTCCATTTTCATCAGACCGGCGAAAGAAGATCTTCTGAATCTGATTCGGCAGCTTTTCATACTTACAGGGCATTCATCGACCAAGGCAACGTAACACAAAAATCTCAAAGTTTCTGATTATCAATTTTGCCAATACTAAAATACTAATTACAAATGTCTTTCACTTGTAAACTATGAGCGGGATTGGGAATATATCAGACTAAAACCCTTCTATCAAGTGCAGTTTCCACGCATAAACACATACTGCGAAGCATTTTACATGCCCGCGTGTTTGCAAAGTTCTATATGGGCTCTCGGGTATAAGTTTTGCTGTTCAGGTGTTTGACAAAAACTCGGCTGGTTTCAGTGCTGAACACAAATGCATACAAGTATATTAACAAACAGCTCGAACTCTGGGCATGTAGTAAGCGTTTACAGACAGAAGAATGGTGTGAGTCATGGTCAAAAATGCATGCGTTTTGTTTCATGACACGAAGTGCAGGATCACATTGAAAAGGAGTGGTCGGTAAATTGGGTTTACCTACCTATACTCTGTTCACGGTGTGAATGACTACCAAAAGCCAAAGCCAAAACTAACTATTTATGTATTCTATCTAATCGGAATGTTAGTTTGAAATTATATTTGGTTAGAATTTGGCGATACGACTCAAAATGAAAGGCATCGCATGAGAATGCTTTAGACCGGATCGACCAACAGAAACTGGTTCGATTTAAACAGTCTTTTGAAATTCAAGCACTTTGAAAGATAATTACAATATAGTACGGCGTGCACTGAATATCTTCATGCAATTATCCAAGAGAAGGACGTAATTTTTGGACGTGTGATTACATAAAGTGCTTTTCTAAACACAATAATTACTGTGAACAAACTACACCGACCACTATAGTCATGAATGATTCACACTTCATATTATCAAGAAGTGTTTAGAACTATTGATAAGGCGCGATCTTTACTGGGATTAAACAGTCTCTTCCGCATATTTAATTGAGACATTTTTTCTTTTAAAACTACAGAATTATATAATCAACAAGTTTTCATGGGCGCAATAAGGGGGCTGCTTGTTTGAAAATTTAAAAACGGAGAACTTCAAAATCTTCATTCTCGACTTGTGGCAACAAAGTTATGCTTTATTAAAGAGACCGAAAATCAATATTTACTTAAGACATATGGTGGTTAGACGTAATTCAAATTTGTGTATGGCTGTGGTTTGAGAATATTGCCTGATCGAAATGAAAAATAGCTGACGCTATCGATTACATCTGAATACCGCTCGGACCAAAATAAAACATATACACCTTATCATTTCATAAACGCCAGGGTGCTTTAATTTTATTTTCCGAATATTACTATACCTATATGTATAAATATATATATCTTTCGATTTGACTGTATATATATATATAATATTACATTCTTAAACTAAAAAAATGACTGACATTCTCTCTTCTGTTCCATTTCTACATGTGTTGTCATGTTATATGAGCGGCGGTTCATTCTGATCTAAGCCTGCTAAGTCTCACCTTCAGAAGTTTGTTGACAAAGAATCCGAATTTGTCAGTTGGTTTTCTGTCAAAATGTTCTTTCCTTCTCCTTTTCATTGCTAAACTAAATGCAAGTTGATACCCTGTGGAGAAAGGATCTCATGCCCTTTTAACTTGTCTTATTAACATTCTGAGATGTCTTAGTGAAAGCATTTTAAAATGACGCTTTTGACACGGCACAATAGGGGCACATTTAGTCTTGACTCCATCAGGCTTTCAGTCGCCACTTTCCAGTTAAAAAGCTGGCTACACATGTGAAAGTCAACACACTGTACGTCAAAAATACAGACAGTTGAAAGGAACAAAGAGGAAAAATTCTAAAGCAAATTTAATCTTGACTGTAAAAAAGAGCTGCAATAGTCTTAAACTTTGTATTAAAATCTTACACCTGTTTAAGCGGTAATGGTATTTATTTAGCGCTGTTGTAGAAAGCACTAGATGGAAGATGCATGAGGCAAAAAATATACTAGATTTCTCGAAATTCCAATCTTGATTCCAGTCGTTAAATACCCTGCGAGCAGAGACCTCTCATATCCCCACGAAAAACGTATTTCATATTTTTTCGTGAGGATATAAAATATCTCTGCTTGCAGGGTAGTTATTCAATATCTCTAAAGAATATATTGAAAACAGTTACTAGGTATGCAACCACTGATTTCAAGAATTTACCCGGATTCAGGTTGTTTTTCTTGTCAGCTCAATGCATTTATTAAACAAGGAATTTCAAAGCTTAGGAAAGCTCCGTTGGGTACGAAGGAGACTATCTGTCGAATAGATGTAGTGACAGTTTTTGCCTTCAGTCAGAAATTGTGGACGGCGGAATATATATATACACAACAGTGGGAATACCTGTTCTTGATAAATTACTTATCGCTAAATGACAACACGCTCAGTTACTGCTAAGTACAAAAGCAGGCGTGGTGCTCGATATATGCACGATGTTGGCATATGTTGACACTCATGCAGGCGGCAGACGGCATGAATGCAAACGAACGGACGATGGCCTGGCTGGCTGCCTGGCTGGCTCGCTAACTGTCTTCCTGCCTGGCTGGCGGGCTGGCTGGCTGGCTAACTGTCTTCCTGCTTGGATGGCGGTATGAATGTGTGGTTGGCAAGCTCAGTGACTGGCTGGCTGGCTGACTGACTGGATAGATCAGTGAACAGATGGAAGGAACGACAGACGGATGAACAGGCAGACGGGCAGATAGACAGACGACGGATGGATGGATGGATGGATGGATGGATGGATGGATGGATGGATGGATGGATGGATGGATGGATGGATGGATGGATGTATGGATGTATGGATGGATGGAAAAGTGTATGGACAAATAGAACGACAGACAGACAGATAGCTATATCAAACGGTTGTAACATAACCGTATGAATTGACCGTCTCTCTATGAATGCTATTCAGCATATTAAGCCTTGGTACATGCAGGACTGATTGACTTTGAAGCCCGACAAACAACGACAGAGGCTACTGAGACAGACAGACAGACAAACAGACAGACTAAGACAAAGAAAAACAAGGACAGAGCCAACAAACAGAGACAAAGAAACAGAACAAGAGACAAAACTGAGCGGCGAGGGTAATATCATTAATTTTATACAAGGGAATTTTTTTGTATTACTAATAATATACATACGAGAGGCGGAGAGACAAACATATAGCTAAAAGAACATTCAGTTTCCTCTCAATTTTTGCCCATGTTGGCAGCTTTAAATTGAAAAAAAATTGAAACATTTTAGCAATAAAATGATAACCAAATACGAAGCACAAAACCTCTATGCAAACTTTGTGTACTTTAGACAGTCTTGAAATTCATGAAATAAAATATGTATTAAGAGTAAAATCTTACTAAAACTAATACCATTTGATCATTTTAGAATACTGCTCCCACTTCAATTAACTGCATCAACTTTTTCGCTATGAAAATAATTTAACCGAATGATGCGTGGTACAGCGTCCTTTTCAATCAAAACCATTTTATTGAAGTATACACTGTCGCTTCCTCAAACAGAGTTCAAGATTTGAAAATAAATCGCTCATAAAATCATTACTATAACTAAACTGACTGATATTTTCAGAAGTGTAAACAATTGACGGAAATACATACCAAAAAACTATTATGCGAGTTTGAACGACTTTCATAAGTATATTTATAGATCAAGTCAATATTGTCCTTTACTAGAAGTATATGATGACTAAACGAAACAAGTGGAGTATAATTATGGTTTTGTGTGAACAGTTGAAGCTAAACACGAATAATAGAGAATGCTATTTGTTTAAAGCCAGCCACTTGTGGGGCGCTATGAGCGAGTCATAATATGTCTCTTTCTGTGTCATTTTGGAGTTCAGACGGAAATCATTAGTTGTATATAATAGGTACATGAAACAAAGGGACACAAACGATAACTCCAGAGCTGTAGTGATTCTTAAACCTGGTACAGTTTGGCGGATACAAAGCCTTAGCTTTCGTAGCAAATTTGATTAAATTTGGAATTATCATTATGAGAAAAGCATGACCCTATATTTCACAGGGGTGCCGCAATCTTTTGTCATGACTCCTTCGGGGCACACATCCCTCTTCATCAATTTAATAATTTCTCATTTGTACAACTTCCATGGAAAGAACAAATTACTCTTCAACGGTTTGTAAAGGTTCCTGCTGTCGTTGTTGGAGAGCTTGCAACAATTTCACAAAAGCTTTGACATTTGCCTTGACAGTCCAGTTGTTGAAATATGGAAGGTCTTTTACGCACGAGCCAGCAAGCAATAGTTTCTGAGCGGTTTCTCGAGACAATACAAAAAGTTTTTAAAAAGCAAAGGATAGCGGTACGGCCTTTGATCTTCTGTGCGAATGTAAAATTTAATAACTACAAGTGTATACAGAGAAAGAGAACCTTGCCTCGCTGGATACACGTGTTGTACTGTGATGTATTAGGCTGTATCAAATATCGGTAATCGAACACTCAGCCTTTTTCATATATACAGCGTTAAATCTTGCAGACCAATTCTCAGTTCTCACGCGAAAGAAAGCGTACGAAGTGACGTCTTGCCCGTGGGTGCGGACTTTTCAAAGAAACAAAATCAGCGGTAAACGGAAAATATTAGTGGGAAAAGAGAGATTATAACACGCGTGGAGGGAAGCGACAAACTGCGGCCTTCATTGAGCTGTCTTTACGAGTCGTTATTAGCAGAGTCTTTGTGTTTGACGAACTTTTCCAATATAATTTGGATTAGTCATGAGTTGGTTGCCACAAACGACAAACTCCTAGCAGCCCACTGTCGAATTAAATGTAACAACTCTTCATTTATAGGTGAAATGTTCTAATATGAGTCTTATTAGGCCACGCAGGCAACAGGTTTAGGTAAATTTTTTATAAGAAAATTTCTTTCATATGTACTTGTTATTATTAATCTTTGAGGAAAACACCTCTAAACATTTGCCATAATATGTATGTCGAAGGAAACTTTATCATTTGTCCAAATTAAGGCAAATACTAATACTGAAAAGTGATTCTAGCATACTTTTGCGGCAATAGTAAACAAGCCGAAACAACAAGACTTTTCTGTTTCTTTGCTTTATTATTTCTTCTTTCTTTAAACAACTCTTTAATAGCACTTTACTCTGGATATTTTCAAATAGCAAAAGCGAAGAACTGTTCGTCATTTGTCAGTGCACGCATGTTATTTTAGAAAGGTTTCGAAGACCATTTGTAAAGACGATGATCAACTAAGTTAAAATTGTTTAACTGCATACGCTCTTTGTTCGACAAACTTCTGAAGTACAAGATTTAACAATGTCAGAAAGATAAACTGAACTGAGTAACTGATCTTACTTCAAACTGGATACTTTTGATATTCATCGCATGTAAGAACAGTGAGAGTGAATTTAGTCCGTAGCTGACACAATAGCCCGTTAGTCCTGTTGCTTTGGACCCATCTAATGAGAATTTAATTACTGTCTCTTTTCTGTTTCTAATGTTCTGATTTATCTTTGTCTTAGCTTTGCATAGAACTGATAGACACAACACAACACAACACTGAAGGTTAACGATATATATTAGATATAGCTCAGTATGGAGCAATGGTTTCAGTTTTAAGTATATTTGAATTTTGTAACTGCTACTTTGTTGTCCTTCCAGTTAAACTATGAAAACCGTTTTGCAGTTGCATGCAGTATGAATTAAATTATGCAAAAGAAACCCAAACGATTTTACTGCATGAAATTTAGTATGGTTACAAGAAACGATAGTACACAGAGAGTGAAATGAAAGCTTGGTGTCTATAAAAACCTTGAAAAAGTACCGGTGTTTACGTAATTAATTCTCTGTGTTCGTTTTCCATCCTATACTTCTTCTGTTCTTAAACATATTTCGACAAAAAAGCAGATTTTTAAACTTTAAATGTTTTAGCCTGACCTAATTTTCCTTCGTAGCAACCTTGAAAATATTCTTTCTCGCTATAAGTGTAGTTTATATTATTATTATTAGTTACTACTTCAAAAATATAACTTTCAGTGTTATTAGTTTCTACTTTCTGCTGCGTACTGAGTGCACGAATTGCCTGAGCTGTTAAAAACAGTTAGTTGACTGAAATACTTAAACATGTTTCCTTCCTAACTGACCCTAATAAACTAATAAGGCAGTATGCGCTTCTCCAACTGATACGACTGAGTTATCTGAATTACTCGAACAGTACAACAGCAAATTGGAATTCTTCATATTCCTCAGTCAAGATAATGTAATCTTGATGAAGCAATATATAATAATAATAATAATAACTTTATTAAAGTCTCAAACTTCTAGCCGTGTACTAGCACACTACTAATCGGTTATACCATTTACATGAAAGTGTATAGAAGAAATAAAGCCAGCCAATGTAATACATATAATGAATAAAGGAGAAAGAAAAACTTTGTTGCACTGAGTGGGATTTGAACCCACCTCCCCCTGATTACTAGACGGGTGTGTTGACCACTACACTATCAGGACGACCATGCTGGCAACATAGCAATCTCTAAAGTGGGTATATTATTATACGAGAGCATATGAAAGTATACAGATGAAAGAAAGAAAGCCATCCAATGCAATACATATATTGAGTAAAGAAGAAAGAAAAACTTGTTGTCCTGAGGACAATATTGTCGACATTGGCGTGCATGCTCTATACAGGCGCAGAGCGGTGCTATAAAGTTAATTGTACTAAAAATGTAAAATATGTGTAAAACTGTAAGTATAGTTTCACGCTCAAAGCGATCTTCAGACTGTCTGAACAGTGTTTAGGCCATATTAGACCATAGACTAGACTTATATTTGGATATCTGAAGTGTTGTTTTTTGCACAATTACCACCATAACAAGCTCCATATTATGAATTCTCTGCCGTTTCAGTTCGTGACGCTTCAGTCACATTGAACGAACCATGCAGCCTTGCCATAGCCTTAAAATACGCTAAAAACGCCCATCTGAAATATTTTACTTCTGCGCCTCGCCCCACCAGAACTAAGGCCAACTTTTCAGTGTAGTTTAGAGAAATCTTTTTTTTTTTAGTTTAGAGAAATCGACAAGAAGTACATACATAGTACGTGTCTCTAGATTTGTTATGGTAAAAACGGTATTAAATTTGAGCCAGTATGACCTTTCTTACAACCCTAAGTGAAGTGCATATCATATTAGGGTTCCTGTTAACGGACTGGATATATATCATAGAAATTCCGTTTTGAGCGACAGAGCGTCGCCTGTACGTTCAGTTCACGACACTCACAGAATGCCATTCAGTGCTTTACTGCACGAGTTACATACAAGTTATGCAACATACATAAACTTTATTTACTCTCGAGTTACAACCGTTGATGTTGTCGTCTTTTAACTGAACCACAACAGAACAAACAGAAAGCTTTGAAGCATTTGACATGGTTGATTGTATCCGAAGTTGTCAGTATTAAAGTTAAATTTGTTGAAAATCAGAAAATAAAAAAACAGGAATGGAAATGATGGAATATAAGAATGACAAATATTTCTATCCACGCCCACTGTAGATACGAAACAAATGGGAAAATGGGAAAGAAACTTGGATTTATAGAGAGTAAATTTGTAAACTTCAGTCAGTCAGTCAGTTAGTTAGTTAGTTAGTCAGTTAGTTAGTTAGTTAGTCAGTTAGTTAGTTAGTTAGTCGGCCAGTTAGTTAGTTAGATAGTTAGTCAGTCAGTCAGTCAGTCAGTCAGTCAGTCAGTCAGTCAGTCAGTCAGTCAGTCAGTCAGTCAGTCAGCCAGTCA
>JANVCJ010062094.1:0-13162 GCA_026413505.1 Epizoanthus ramosus | reverse complement strand
CACGATAGATATTTGTCTCACGGCCTCGCGAGGCGAAATTCTCATGAAAACTTTGCCGCACACGAGAGGAAACAGCTGATCTCTCTGCCTCGCGAGGCAATTTGCTTAGCCGTTTCCTCTCGTGTGCGCTGGGCTTAACAAACCCGGACGGCGACATCGACAACGGCAGCAGAGAACAAAATAATTAACTGCACGTTGGAATGCACCAGGTTGACCACCTGTTCACAGTCGTCTTCAGAAATAGAACGTGAAAAGCGCAAATCTTTGGTCTTGTAGACAACGTGAACGGGGAAAAAGAAAATATCCTGTAATTGGTTTTCCTTCATAGCAAGGGTCTGCACTCCCTATAATTCCCACTTCTTCACACAAGGAGGATATAAACGAATGGATGACACACAAAGGAAAAGAGAACACGAGCAAGTAGAATTTCATCAGCCGTTGCCGTAGCCGTTGCCGCCAGGCCTCAACACCGACTAAAAGTAAAGTCGCTTTCTGCTTATTCTGAGGTTTTCACACTTTTTCACTGAAAGGCTAATTCGTTTGTGGTCACTTAGACCATCAAGGACTGACTGCCGGAGATTAGATCGAAGGTATAAATGTTTTAAATCGAGTGTAAAATGTTGGAAATGTTCGTCGTGGGGTCGGTAAGAGTTTTGATAAAGTTCATAAACATTCGGAAAATGTTTGGAAATCCCTAAATATTGAGACCTCATCAAAGATTTTTTACAATCTTAAAATAATATATTCTGAAAAGCTTCTGAAACTCTTTAGGAACGCTCGAAAATCGTCGAACATCTTCGCATTATCTCGGATTATTTCGGGAAATTTTTTTGTAAAGTGTAGTCTAACAAATTTCGTGACCGTCGAAAATGTTTATTTATTGGTTCCAGGTTGCAGAAGACGTATGCATGTACAGCAGGCACAAATTATTTTCAAAAGTAGGGGAAAGTTAAATTAAGGGGGGGGATGAAAGATCGCGTGGGAAGAGGAGGGTAGGGGTAAAAAATATGTTGGGCACCCAGGCTAAATGGCGGAGAGAGGAAAGCGAGTAGTTGCTGCCGAACGAAGTGAGGCAGCGGAAATCTATTGTTGTTATTTTGAGAAATTTGTCCTTCTGTGTAGCTGTTTGTTTTGGGAAATTTGTCCTTCTGTGTGGTCACTCGCTCGATCGTAACTGATCGCACCTCTATTTCTGTTGAGATATTTGCCCTTCTATCTTTGCTAAGACAGTCGCTCGATCCTAAATAATAACTGTTACGCTATTTCTTTGAGATATTAATCCTTCATTTCTGTGTTTGTGTCGTTTTGTCGGGATTTTTGTCCACGGGAAGGATTTTTGTCCATGGACTCGCTCGGTCGGGACTGGTTACGAGTTGCGTACGCACGGGGCTCTGGGTAAATCGAGAATAATCACGTACGTTCACTTTGGCGTCCTTTGAGTAAGGAGTTTGTTTCGGTTTGTTTGGATATTTTTTATTCTTTCACAAGTTCGTTCGTGCAGGGGCCTCAGGGAATTTTGCTTCCGTGGTACCTTTGGCTGTGTTCAAGGTAATTCACGTAAAATTCATGGCAAGTTCCGTTACATTTGCAAGTATTCATCAGAGAGTTGAAATCTTTTTTAAAATAGACAGTGTGGAATCCCGTGGTTTTCCACCACGCTGTATGAAAATTAGCGTCTGAGGTCAGACTATAGTTCCTTTATCTGCGTGGAATTCGCGAACGATCGATCAAGTTATTGTGTACGATGATCTTATGTATCGGAGAGCACTTGCAGATAAAAGCATTCCCGATGAAGCAACCCTTTCAGCCGACTATCTGCCCGTTTCAGTTCAATTGAACGGAGTCGGAGAAGTTGAACTTGCGAAACCGGAAGTTTCTCTCACTGCGAAAACATCGACACATCGATTTTCTAACAGAAATCGGCAGCATTTCCATAACCACGTGGTTATTGCTAGTTATACTACTAAATTCACTTGCTAGATTAACCGGCTGAAATAAACAAGAATTCGCACGCCGAGCGTGACTGAGGGAAGGCCGGGGGGTGGGGTGGGGGGAGGAGGAGAATTGGGGGCTCCCGATCATGTTGGACGGTCATATATTCCATCATTACTAAACTACATCTTTAAACAGAATTTATTTAAACGTATTTATTCACAGGCACTTGTTAATGCCAACTACGTTTTAATTGTTAGAATGCTGCTAACGTTTCTTCCTCTTCCTCGGCGTCGGGCTCGGTGTCCCATTAAACTACTGAAGCGCAATTTAACTATATTTAAATGTGATGAATGAATTTAACAAATTAATGGCCCCCTTTGTCACATGTTACAATATTCTAAAGGATACAAAATTGTGTTGACTACATTTGCCATTACTTTTAACTCAGGGCGCAGTCACTGATGTTGTTTAACTCTACATGGCTTCAATAAGAAATCTTGCATTACTGACGCACTATCCAAGTGGATTACATTTGGCAAATCAACGGTAATAGTAACAGTACTCGATATAGATATTTCTCCACACGGCCGAGCGTGGCAGAGAACCCCATTTCTTGTTGGCGTGGTCATCATCCTCTGCGTCCCACTCAAACCATTCAGTTTTCGAACGCATGCCGTGGACTTCCTGACACAGGTGGCTGTTCGACTTGAACAGCACGAAGGGGCGGCCAGTCGGCAGGTAGATATCGTTGGAAGCAAACCCGTCAGTGCGGCAGCAGTAGTAAATCTTAGTGTTCCTACCGTAGGAACCATCCGGGTCTGTTCCTGAAAGCTTGTTCTTATTATCGTTGTCTTCATCATCCCAATAGATATATCCAGTATCAAAGCCTGCAAAACGAACACAAAAACAAAACTTCTGTAAACTAAATACGACATCTAAGGCAAGCCCGTGTGTATTATCTTTTTTCCGCGCGTATTAAAATACAGGATCTTACATGGCTGTTCGAAGATACAGCTTTTATCTTCGAGTGTCGCATGAAGTAACGCACGGGTGAGCTGTAAAGTACATTTAATATCTAAGCGCATGTGTCTTATCTCTTTTATTCCGCGAATAAATCCTGGTAATTTATTGCCTATTGAATAACAAATAGAGGATCTTACATGGCTGTCCGAAGTTACGGCTTTTATCCGGCTTCGAGTGTCGAATGTAATAACACACGAGTGAACGCAACGAATGAGTTTGTTGCAAAATTTGGCACGAAGAAAAAAGTCGTATCTTCAAACAGCCATGTAAGTTTTGTTTTTATCATATGAAAATCCATAGGAAAAACGAACTTCTGAGCCAGCGAACACAAAATTCAGCTGACTTTGTTCAAAAAAGGATATAATAACTAACGATATGTTATATGTACAAAAAGATATGACTTTTCTCAACTCTTTTAATATTCGGTTGGCTGCGCGGAGATACGATTTTTATCTTCAAGTGTTGACAATATCCTCACGAGTGAGCGAAGCGAACGAGTAAGGATGTTTTCAACGCGAGAAGATCAAATTCGTATCTCTAAGCGGCCATGTTATATTCTGCTTGTTATTTAATAAGTCGTAAGTCATAAGTAGTATGAAATGAGATGCCCAGTGCCGACACGGAGCCACGGCGGGAGAATTAATTCAGTGTTATCAAGCACAAATGTATTGATACAATATCTAAATACATAAAATGTCCTGGTAATTTATGGCTTACTGAATAATAGAGAAGATATATTATTTATTATTTAGTTACTTTTGTAACCAAATAATTCTGTCGAGTTTACACTATCAGTTGCCCTCATTTGCCCTCATTTGCCTTTGAATATCAAGTTAGAGTTGCCTGCGAAGGAAGTTCTGGCATTGAAACTGATAAAATTGATTGGTTGAAAACCGTTTACATGTACCATATTCAGCCCCGTAGCTTTTATATTTAAGAAATAAGATTACCAAACTATCCCTCCCTCCCAGAATTAATCTCTTCCAAAAATCTTTCTTTTGTCATACAATTTCTAGAGTCCCATACATATCGAGGCTGGTAGTGAGATGACAATTCACGATCATTATGGCAATATATATTATAACGAGTTGGCATTATTGAATTGGTCTGAGCTTGTCATATTTACAAGTGCGCCATGTTTTGTCATTTCCCAAAATACACACCTGAAGGACAACTGCCTTTCTTGAAGATGCAGTACTGCCCTGCCGACCACTCCAAATCGTATGCTGTTCCGCGCTCTTGAGTCTTCATACAGAACTTCTGCTCCATGTTGTTACGGTTTTTATATCCCGCCAAGTCGTAGGGGTTGGACCACGAGTTGCTGCTGTCGTAATCTTCCGTGTCATGGTACCTAGTCCCAGAATGCCAAGTGAACCCGACGGAGGTAGGACAACCATACTTAGTCATAGGGAGACCGTACGTACCCACTGGCCACGCGATTGGAATCTGGATGTTGGGATCTAACACAAGACAAAGTGAGCAAATTTATTAATAGTGCAATCTCCTAGTTATCGAATGCTATTATGAACTCCACTCTATAGAGCAGCTGTTCTTAGCCATAGGAGGAGCCTAAGAGATTGGAATTTGAAGACCTGGTATCTGCTCCCTAATGCCTAAACCTGAACGTCGCTAAGACTAAACGGAATGCTTTGTACACGCGCCGGCGTGCAAAAAGCTGATTTGCTCAAATGTTGATCGTATTCGTAGACCAAGCTAAGCTTTAACGTACAGTTACTGCGCCTTTTAGTTAGATTTTCTCTACCGACACTGCGATTAGCTTTGACCAATATGAGCGCATTATTTCACCGTGACAATTTGTTGATGAATTTCAAATACACTTATATTTTTGTGGAACTATTAGCCCCAATGACGCGACGACAACGAAGGTCAATTCGCATCTCCGAGAGGAATGCGAGCAAGTGCCGAGAAACCTTGGTTGAGAATTCCGAATTGTCAAGACTTGGTTGAGTTTCCCCCTCTGCCACTCTTGATGCCTCGGTAACTCAGTGGTTAGAGCGCCTGCCATGTGATCGGGATGCATTGTTTTCGATTCCCGCTCGAAGCAGTTTAGTTTTTTTTCAAATGTTTCTTTTCCAACATCTGCACTTGTCTTCGTCTGCACCTAGTATGTCAGAGATTAACCTCTCTGATTATGATCAAAAAAGTATTTTAATATATCTAAAACGGGCTCCAATCTTTCCTTAGCAATCAGCTTTCTCTTTTTATTTATACTTTCGTTGAAGATACAGCAATTAATATATTACCTTGAGGTCCAACGGCCTTTTTCCATGCCGGGTACTCGTTGATGGCACGTGCTAAGTTAGTTTTCCTTGTGCTTAACACGCAACATTCTTTAGAACTCCTTATCGCACGTACCAAATCCTTTAAAGACGACACTCTAGTCTGGCCAATGTTCTCTCTCTTACGTCTGGAGCTCAGAAGTTTTGCAGCTGGGCATTCGAGGCCGGAAGCTTCAAAGTACAGAGGGTTCAGAGCTTCTGTTATGAGGAGCAGCTTCACAGCAATCGGTTCTGGAAGATCGTCACCACCCGAGGTGTAAATTATCTTGTTCTCGCCAAACTTTGTTCCACTGCTCATGGACTCCTGGAATTTACTGAAGTCCACTTTGAGTGAGCCTGAGTACCCTCCATAGGAGCCTGACACCGACACTGACGATGCGGACTAAATTAGAGTAAAATAAGTGAAATAAATTAAAATACTTAATTGAAGTTCAAGTTTAAGTTTCAAGTTTATTTATTTGCCAATAGATATTTTAATATGGGATGATACGAGCTTAGTTTTAAATGGCGAGAGGGACCATAGCAAACCACCAGGCTTATACGAGATGGTCCCCCTCATTTCAATAGAACTGAATTATAACAAATTGGCTACTACAAATTGTTACTGATTTCACTTATATATCTGAGAAAAATTATCTGAAACTGTAAAAAGTTACATACAAACCATAAAAGAAAACTGCGGTTTCGTGACGCTCAAGTCATCAAAAAACATCTGTCAAGTTATATAGACTTCCATGCATCCCATCTTTTATGGATTGTAGACATTACCCGTTGGGTATGACAGAATAAACAACAGCTTTCTAGGCTTCTGACGGTTGCATGTATTTTATAAGGCATGGTACATTAAACGAGCGCTGTAGGACTTGCATCTTATGGCATGCTGGATTTACGAAGAGATTTCTGCTCCTAGTTGCTTGTTAGAAGTCGTGCTTGCGATGTTGCTGTTACGAGTCAAGTGTTTTAACACTTAATTTAATTTAATTTTAATTTACTTCTTAAAAGAATTTCTAATTGCGAATAGTGAGCTGGAATTTGAGAGCTGAGAGTTGAGAGTTAAGAGTTGAGAGGAGAGTTGAGAGTTGAGAGTTGAGAGGAAAGAGTTGAGAGTTGAGAGAAGAGCTGAGAGTTGAGAGTTGAGATGAGAGTTGAGAGGAAAGAGGAGAGCTGCGAGATGAGAGTTGAGATTTGAGAGGAGAGTTGAGAGTTGAGAGTTGAGAGTTGAGAGTTGAGAGTTGAGAGTTGAGAGTTGAGAGTTGAGAGGAGAGAGGAGAGAGTTGAGAGGAGAGCTGAGAGTTGAGAGTTGAGAATTGAGGGGTAAAAGTTTCCAACTGTATTTTCGAGTGACGGTTTAATAGTTAATCTAGTTAATTGTTAATTGTGAGTTAATTGTGAGTTATGGGTTATGAGTGGCGAGTTGAGGTTTGTAATTTGCTTCGGTTTTATTATTTAAAGTCGTTAGTTCCTAGGCAATGTTTATACTTTATCAGCTCTCTAATCCTCATCCCTAGTTCTAATACAATTTATGGCCAGCACTGATTAGCACCTCACAACTCGCAGTTCGTAACATTGTTTAACTCATTTCTAATACGATGGTAACTGCGTTAACTTACATTGGTCAGGGCGTACTTTGTGAACTCCGCCCGACTGCTCGAGTATCGTTCCACAGTCTTTTTTCCAAGTTCTACCTCCAGAACAACATGCTGCAAAGATTAACGCATACATCATATTATCCCTGTTTAGACTACATTATCTCTATTTACACTGCTTGTGTGTTCTGCACCCAAAGTACACATAAAATATAAGTATGAAAATTATTTAGGTTGAAGTGGTCCTTTTTATGACAACATAATACCCTAAATGTTTCTAGATGCCACAATTATATATGAGCCTGACATGGCTACCCTAGTTTCTAAGTTAAATACGCTTACTAATGTCGTAATTGGATATGACGAGCTAAAGTACACCTCATTTAGGGAGTATTTTGACAATGGAATCCAAACGTTTAAATTTTGCTTCAGTTAATTTGTCTGTATGTGAGCGTTATTACAAAAGCTGAAGTGGAAACAAACCATGATTAATACACGTCTACAGATTTCTTAATTCAATCAGGTGCAATATTTGAAACTAAGAAATAAAATTGTGAACGTTTGGTAATAGGACTTCGTGTTGTCTAATTCTGTTTTTGTTTTAGTTTCAGTTTATTTCAAAGTGTCTCAAAAGCAGAGCTAGTCTTGACACTGGGGTCAGCGGTTACAAAGGTAAATAATTACTCATGATAGTACTCCTGATAAACAAATTAATTTCACCCTGCGTTCGTCCAATTTCGTTGTTACTCGTATAATTACAGAGCAAATTGGACTCTACTCAGTGCTAGTGACATTACAACAACAACAACAACAACAACAACAACAACAACAAACAACAACAACAACAACAACTACTACTACATGAATCATTACGTATTGAATGATACAACACGAAATCACGATAGTCGACGATACTTTTTACTCCACTGAGGAAGTTAAAAGTGTATGCCGAAACGTTTGGAGAACTTTGACATCGTTTTTAACATTATTTAACGTTTTAGTCAGAGACAACTCATTTTATTCAACACGAAATATATTACCAATTTTTTTCAATTAAAAATTACAATTCCCGAAAAAAGAAAAGGAAACAAATTAAAAGCAACAAGAATGAACTAAATTAGAAAAAAATCAGTTTGTTCTCTTCTGTCTTTGTCAATGTTGTCGTCCTCGTAGGGTAAGGGCCGTATTGTTGCGTATTAAATAACACGATGCAGACGCATGTTAAGATTTTGAGCTTGGACGATCTGTGTTCAAATACGTTTTCTGACCTACCGTTCCCCATCTCTCTATGAAGTACATGTAATCATTCTCCGAGTACGACGTAGGCAGAGCACACACGGCTGCAGCAAACTCTCGACTCACAGGAAACTTTAGGTTGGCGGCCAGATCGAACTGGTACCTTGCGCGACCTTTATTGCAGACCTTTTTCTCCTCATAAAACACGTTTCCATTTGCTGAAGTCTCTTTGTTAATCGCTTCATATCCTGTAAAATATCACGAAATGAGAATGACCTTCCTTTTTAGACCCTAATACAACTCAATATTAAAAATCAACAGTGTTTCCTTCGTGATTTGGAGGAAGATATCCGAAGTTATATAAGATTTTTCGATTTTTTTCGAAAATTTCCAAAGGTGTTAAAAATAGTTTTCGAGCATTTTTGAGTGTTTCCGAAAATATTCTGAATATTTCCGATATTTATGGTTTGATGAATAATAAATAGTATGGTACCAGTCTCGTCAATCTTCCTCTAGTTCTGATAGCAATGTGTTGGTCGGATTTTATCGTTAGAATTATGTGTTTAAATAATGCGTTAGCTTTAAGAGCGTTTTTGTAGTAAACAAAACTGGATTTCTGCACAAAACACATAATTTCCATTTATTAAAAACACATAATTTGCATATACTTTTTGCATACATTATGCATGTTGAAGTATCTATTAAATTGATGTTAAAAAAGTCTCATTTCTCTGACTACAGGTACTGAAAAGCTCATGGCCACAGCTTTAACGATGAACATTTTAGGCACTTAAACATGTTTTCACATCTTCAGCAGCAGCGTGTGTTATTTTGTGACATGCCCATACATTCACTTCCATTCTGGACAAATGAAATTTTTATATTGCAACAAAGAGAGGCAGTCAGTACTGGATTGTAAAATGAGCAGGAGAAAATTACTGGAATTTCACTTCACTTACTTGTGCTGAGAGAGAACGAGAACGAATACAGCATCAAATCGGCTCCACCTGTGGAAACGATGATGTCAAAGCTTTAACCGTATAAAGAATGAACGTTTTTATATCAAGTTTATATACTAAATAGGGAGATTGAGTGATTTCGGTAGGTAGACTACTCTGGAAAATTGTATAGCGTGGTTCAAGAAACCAAGATGTCCTCGCAAATGTAATATCTTTTTAACTCTAAAAGCAATGATAAAACTCGCCTTAAATGTAATAAATCTAACCCTAAATTTAATAAAGACACTTTTACAACTATTTACATGTTTCGGGGGTGCAACTCTGACCAAACGTCGTCAGGATGGTACAGGGATCACCGCCACACGTCCTAGGTGATGACGCTTTTTAAAGGGTTCTGGTCAAAACAACTCTACTCTCTCAGGACCCGCTACTGCCTGCCGACGAGATGACCTCTTTTCATTTCCCCCCTCCCCAACCAGTAGACATATTGTATTTTTTTAGCCCCCTCCCCATTCCAGGCCAAACACCCATGGTATCTGGTATAGCCATGTGAAAGACTCACCATACGAAAGCCCACTTTTTCTTCTGTTCCCCTGCCTACTCTTGTCGGGAAACCCCTGGTCTCCTGTATACCCTCCCCACCCCTCTCAGAAGACATCTGGTCCCTTGCATGACTACCTCCCCAAAAGTGGGTCCTGAGCAAGTACAGTAGTTTAGACCAGATCCCTTACTAGTCGTGTCACTAGTGACATCGTCACTCTAAGGATGCATTGCGTTGGCACGTTCTTCATAACATGTCAACAATACTCTAGCGGTGTTGGGTAGACACACCCAGTCCTTTTGTAGTGTGTGGATTGGTAAATACCTTCAACGGAAGCGTCCACGTTCAACTTGTCTTGGTAGCTCTTTGTTCCAGCGAACGTATCCTTCCTGTACGTGATCACACACGACTCACGAGGAGCGAACTCAACTTGGTCAGGGACCGAATACTTCTGATCCGCAGACACTTTACTGTCTTTGTAGGTCAACTAGTGAGAGATTGAGAGAAATGAATCGAGATGAAATGACTCGTGATTGGGAGAAATTAACCGATATGAAATGATTCGTGATTGACAGAAATGAATCGATATGAAATGATTCGTGATTGACAGAAATTAATCGATACGAAATGATTCGTGATTGACAGAAATTAATCGATACGAAATGATTCGTGATTGACAGAAATTAATCGCGATGAAATATCGTTAAATGTTTTGATTAATTATATAAACGTAATATTTCCTTTCATACTTAAATATTTTCTAGTATTTGATAGTTTTAAATCTTCCCTTAAGTCTCACCTTTTTAAAGTAGCTTTCAGTTTCTAATTTTATAGACTTTATAATTATAGTTGTAGTTGAATTATATTTTTTTGTAGTTCTTATATGCTTTTGATCATTTTATGCTAAAAGCGAAATAGAAGTATTAAATTATTATTTTAGTAGCGCTATTTATTATTGGTTTTGAAGATACGCCTATAGTTAACAAAGTCAGGCGCTATATGGTAAAGGAAAGTGTTATAAAGAAACAAATAAACTGATTTACCTGGAAAATTTTCCTTGTTGTCAGAAGTCCTGGATCTACTCCACCGTTGTTAAGATCGCCGCCTTCAGGGTTACCCTTGAGTATGTTATACCCTACACCAACAAAGTGAAGCCCGACAGGGGAGGGGAGAGCTCCTGTTGTCAGCCCCAGATGTGTCACAAGCACCAAGTACGCCAAAGCGGTCAACATCCTGGATCGGTTGAAAGTTACTAAGCCTCTTGCCAATTGCGCTATATGCTTCACTACGTCAAAGGTACTTTTAATGTAATGAACCAAAAGTAATTTATTTTGCTAGTAAAGGTTAAAATTTATCAACTTTATATTACATTTCATTTGTATTTTCATATTAGAATGAAGTAACAACAACAACAACAACAAATTTATTTATTTATTTATACCTATTAGTTACAACAATAATTTATATATGAAAAAAATGACATACAGATAAGGAAGGTAATTGTCGCCGAGAATAACCTGGATGACAAATACTGGTTTACTTATAAACTATGAAATACGATCGAAAAATGAACAAATAATAAGAAAAAATAAAAATAAGGAAAAAATATAATTTAGAGAAAAAAAACTTATAAATAATAGTATTAAATAGTAAATAATTAAATATAATTATATATCATTACACGATTTAGATCAAATAAGATTAATATGATGAGAGGATCGTAGATTTCAACTTTCTTTTGAATAAGACATGTTTAGTGGTTTTACATTTTCTTCAATTGAATTCCAAATTTCAGCTCCCAAATATCTCAAGTTTTAAAATAGTAACAAAATTGTTTTACAGCTTCATAAAGCCAGTTCCAGACTGTATATATTGATAAGTTGTAAGCTTTATGGTTGTTCGCTAAAGGAATTAGGGACCGTTCACTTTTTACGAGAAGGGGGGTATCCCAAAAAACTAAAGAAAAGGGGGGTCATTCTAAATAATTACAGGTAATGTTGCCTTTTTCAGTCCAATTTTTTGACAGCTCGTTTTTGGAGAAATATTACCAGATGATCTGAATTGTTTTTAACTTCTAATTGACTTGAGCATTAAGCAAGTTTTGTTAATTTAATTGCGATGTATATGCAAGTGCAATTGTTTAAAGCACTAACAAATGAGCATTTGGTGATATGGTGTTGTGAATACATTTTAGTAACTTAATTCATATAGTTTAGGCTGGACTTTGTTTAGAACCGTGTTTCTTTAAAACGCACTTGGCAGAAGCAAATTGTGTTAACCAAAGAACACCGTCTACTGATTGAAGTAGCTAGCAACAAATTGGGCAGTTCAAGCTAAATAAAAAGGGGAATGTCTCTAACAATTTAGTTGGTTGAGGAGGGGGTCACTTAAAAAAAGTATGGTTTAAGGGGGCAAAACAAATTGTGGATAAAGGGGGTTATTACATGCTGCGTTCATGAAATCACAACCTGATTTGCATGAGCATGTGTTCGCTACTTACGGAATAGTTTTTTTTGCCAGCACTGAGAGCTACCCAGACCGAGACAACAGGAACGGAGCACGTCGGTAGAAAACACGAATCAGTCGTTCAAGCTGTACCAACTATGTTTTTTGCTGGAACCGAAAAAGCGTGGCTTGAACCGGCCCGTATAGGTAGGGGTGCACCCTGCACGGTCGTGAATGTCCGCGGCTGTCCGCTCAGTTAATAAATAAATTTTCTAATTAATGCGACGAAATACTAAAATTTATATTTCAAAAATCGGTATTCGTCTTGCTGAGTCAAACGGAACTGCTGGCGAGTTGTGGAAATTTCAAGGGACAATTTCTAACGTCTCGTTTAATAGTCCTATCTCTATATCTCATTTTAATTCTACTCACCTGTTTATCTAACTGAGTGAAGATCTTGTTGTGCTACTTCGGATCTGAGTTATATGGGTGACTCGTCGAACAAAGTTATTCAATGCTAAATTTGCGCCCGGGAATTTGCGAGCTCGGCTTGCTACACACTCTCCGCACATCGTCTAAACAAATGTTGACACTCCCAGGTAATTAGTAATAGAGATGACAAAGGCACTAGGCTTTATGAAAGAGGCCCATTGTCAGAGCTCATCTTATTTTTATAACCCGGACCTTTTATTAATAAATATTTTATTAGCGGTTTAACTCAATCACCGCAAGCAGGCCAAGGTTCAGGTTGAGATAAATACAAACTGTAACGGTTAAATTGCGAATATAAAAAATATGCCGTATGTGACCAAGGTGGTATACAGATCCTTGCGGACGGGTTAGGCAAGAAAAGATGAAGTAGTCGAAGAGAAGACAACAAACTCCAGTGCAGAACTGAACTTGCACACAGAGCAGAACTTGGACACAGAACTATAGGCAGAGCAGAACTTGCAGGGAACAGAACTATAGGCAGAGCAGAACTTGCACACAGAGCAGAACTATATATAGGCAGTATGGAGCGGTTTTCCTATCAAAAATAATATTGGGCAATGTTGGGTGTTGTTTCGTTGATCACGGTCATTTAACGCCATCAGTTTCAAACACATGCTCATCACAATTCCAATTTATTCGGTAGTG
>JANVCJ010061983.1:0-13163 GCA_026413505.1 Epizoanthus ramosus | reverse complement strand
GTTCTCATTTATGCGATGATTTTGGACCCTACAAACCTCAGAAGGTAATTGAGTATAACAAATTCTTTCATTTTGCCTGCAAAGTGTTTTTCATTTCAGGATTCCTTTAAGGAAGAATAGGGCGTATAGCACTGATTTTCTTTAATTCCCATTCTGCATATATTTGTAGTCTCTCGCATGCATCCAGTCACCTTCCCTATCATTCTCCGCATTCGCTATCATTTCTCCTCTTTCCCTATCATTTCTCCTCATTCCCTAGCATTCCGTATCATTTCCAGTCATTGCCTAGCATTCCACTGCATTATCTATAATTACCCAACATTCCCTATCACTCCCTACCATTCCCAATCATTCCCCCACATTCCCTATCATTCCCTATCATTCCCCCGCATTCCCTATAATTCCCCCGCATTCCCAATCATTCCCCCGCATTCCCTACAATTATCTCGTATTCCCTAGTATTTGTCCTCATTCCCTATCACTTCTCCTCATTTCCTTGCATTCCTCATCATTCTCTTGTATAACGTTAGGGTAGGGGGTGATGTTGCCATCAACCACCTCCTCTTCACTTAAAAGCTGATGTTAGTTCTTGAATATCCACCAAAATCTAGAACCAACTACGCTGTCTGTTCTGTCTCAGGGTGTCACTGTTACCCCTTTTACTCTTTGAGATCTTTGCTGCGTCTTGCTGACAACCAGTCACAAGAAGCTAAAAAAAACCTTCAGGGAAGAGTTGCTACCCCAGCATATGAAAAGTCGAACTAACAACAGGACAATCAGTTCTACCTTGGCTAGTAGTTCCCTTTCTTTCTTCTGATTCTGTAGGGAAAAGAAACAACATGAGATTGAAACCAAGCTACTCAAAAACGGCAAATGAAGGCGGAAATCAAGACAGCAACAAAAACTTACCTCTTGCTTTAAGAATGCTATCTCGTCTTCCTGAAAGATAAGAATTGAAAAAATGAAACAAAAAACGATAGTTGAACTTACTTCAGAAAATACTCTGTTGACAAAATAGAAACATATCTGAATGCAATACGGAATAAACCAGGGCCGCTGAGAGCAATTTCAGAACTGGTCTGACCACGCAACAATCCTCTGCCACTCTTCGTTTGGTTGTGACGAACATAATCCAACCAACCGCCCTGCAAACACTGACATCGTCACTCAATCAACTTACCAGGATTTTTACTTCCTTGTCTCGTCTCTCCAACTGCAAAATAAATTTCAGTACATGGTTTATAAAACTCTTCCTTATCAAAGGAATATCATGGGAATTAGTCAAAAAGTAGTAGGTAATGCAAGCACGCGTTTCAATTTTTCTGGAGTTTTAAAAACATGTTTCCCTGCGAATTTTTTAAGAGCCGTGTCAACACTGAAAGTCACCCAGCTTTCTGTTTAACACTAAAGAGCGCTAAGTGGAACACAACTAATAGTTCCCCTACAAAGCGGAGACGTGCCCTGAAAAAACACGATGAGAAAAATAAGGATTGGCAACAGGTTGGAATTGCAATATTTTCTCTCGTCTGTGCAGTGGGCGTTATCGTATACGGCAACACCGCACAAGGTCTTACATTCTCCGCGAGTACGCGTTAAGAATCCAAATGCTTTATAGTCTAAGAGATTGTGTTGAAATATAAGGATCTACAAAAGTAAAAGCCTACCCTCTACAGAACAAATCAACCATCGTCCATACTAAAGCGATGGAAGACGCTGTTTGTATTTAGCCAAAACGAAGGCTTTCCTAAACTCTTCCCAGCGTGGACTTTGAAAAACGCTTTAATTGGAAAGGGGATTCATTGGCCCCGTCTATTAGTGTAAACTGGGACTTAAACTAACGCATAATACACAGATCAAACCAAACAAGCACACACCACCGCCTGAGTCTCCAGTTCTGTTGCCTCGATCTGCAAAACCAACAGAGAATTATCATTAGAAGAATACACACAAAAATGCTTAAAGAAAACGAGGGTCGCTTATCTGATATAGCAATCCATGGAATATAGTTATCTTCCCACGTTTATGTACAATAAAGTACTTACAAGAAATAAATTTGATTCTCGGCTAAAGATTAAATCTGATGAAATACAAGTAAAGATTTTGATCCAAAATCCAGAAGTTCGAAATGGAATACTCAGGAAGTAAATTAAAAATTAATTTAGTTGTAATTCTATAGCTGAGGTAACGAAAGTATATATTCTAATTAAGTCTAGTATTTGTCGATCCAATACACTTTACCGTCTACCGAAAAGTTTTAATGTTGTTGTTAAGTTGAATCAAACAAAGTTGTCTGCGCTTACCCTCATTGTACGAATCACATTCTCCTTGTTCTGAAACAAAGACAAATCATCATTTAGTAATGAAAACCATAAACGTGGCTACATTGCTTGAGAACTGCAATTAGGAAAGTGTAAATATATTTTTAATAAAACAAAACAGCCATCTTGGATAAGTGATATTACGGGATACCAGAGGGCAAACATCAGTGTAGATAAGTGATATTATGGGATACCCAGGGAATAAACACCAGTACAAATAAGTGATATTATGGGATACCCAGGGGATAAACATCAGTTCAGATAAGTGATATTATGGGATACCAGAGGACAAACATCAGTGTAGATAAGTGATATTATGGGATACCCAGGGGACAAACACCAGTATGGATAAGTGATATTATGGCATGCACGGGTGATAAATACCACATAATATCATATCGATCGCATCGCTTAATTTCAAATTGCGCAGTGGTCTGGAACTAACAGATATTTCAGGATAGTGCCAGGCTCTTGCGCGACTTGAAATCCGGCGACAGACCTTTCCCAAGGTGCGGCGGCCATCTTGGATACGTGATGTTGTGGGTGTATTATTTTCTTGTAAATGCAAAACAGTTGTTACAAAAGGAGGTTCGTTCTACTGGACGAAAGAAACAGAGATTCTGATCGTCTAAAATCTGCCTTGTCTGTCTGCTCTGTGTGGCAACTGAGTAGTACCGAGTCTGCTGCGATTGGCCCGAGTCAGAAATCTGTTCCACAGTTGGCGCAGACTTCTTTTAATAATACTGACATGCTCTCCATCTGAATCTTCCAACAGTCGTAGTCTTGTGTGACAATTAGAATGCAATTTCACGAGTACTCTCAACACCCGAGTGTGATAAGCCTCGATAGGTGCAATCTGATGGCAACGTATATTTTACATTTCCCAAGAAAGGTAATAATGAAAGTTGCCATAATTGTAATATATCTACATTATGTCACGTATTTTGTATATTTTATAAACTGAATAAAACTACGCAGAAACTATAACTTTCCTCCTTCAAGACTGATAAAGAAACAATGTTTCATGAATGAGTTTAAGTCCAATTTTTTAAAACATTTATTTTTCTTCTAATTTTCAATAGCTTTTTGATATCTGATAATATTGCAATAGGTATTTTTTAACATTGTAAATACGTATTTATTGCATGTATTTCAAACATTTTAAAGCTCTGTAATTTATTCGTATTACTATTTTTACTATTAAATGTTTTGTAACAAATTTTAATTCAGGGCCGCTCTGAAAATCACTTCTGTGAGAGAGCTCCCTGAAGAAATATTGTGATAAATAAATAAATAAATATGTTTCTGTATTTTCTAACATATTTTCAGAATGAGATTTGCGAAGGATCCTTCATTTTCGACTTCCAACATTCGTGTTGCTGCTTTATAGAGTAAAGTGGAGGGAAACGAAAATGTAAACAAAGTTGTTTTGGGTCTGTTCTGACACCTATAAACCTTTGTTGCTACTTTTCATTGTTCACTAATGATAATAACTGAATCGAATCTAATATAAAACCGATTTCTTTAACTCTTATCAGCAAAATAGATCAGTTTTTATTTTTATATACCATAAGAAAAAAATGAAGTAATAGTGAAATTTCCTACTAATCCTTTGATTAAAATCGTCATATTTCCTTTCCTTTGTTGTGTCTCCATTGATCAAACTGCTGAAGAGTTACTGTTGTATTTCCAGATGTAAAAAAGTCGACTTCCTTCGTGACGGAAAACATAAAACCAAACTAAACAAAGGGAAAATGACTGGTTGTTAAATTCTGTTCTTGAAACAAACGAAATTCTTTGAACTATAGAAACAGAGCTCAGAGCAGAGGCCCAGAAAAACACAACAGCCACCAACCGAGAAAGCTGTTGCAAACTATTTATGCAAATACGGCCGACAAATATATCTGCAGCAGAACCGCATATTTGCTGTAATATGTCAGGTCTAGCGCATGCAAACAAAACACTTGCCAAAAATAAATGGAAAATCCCCCGTAATTTACATGTTTGTGACTATTCCAAATTGATTGCAAGGTAAATTAGAAAGCAAATATACCAGTAAAATTAAACCGCGTATCCAGTTAAATATCTGTACCGACTTTTTAAAAAGCTGATAAATAAATAAAGACAATTAATTTTTCGCCGAAGTATAGGATAATAAAAGGCGAATCTATAAAGTTAATTTATACGGTACATGTACTTGAAGAGTTAACTTACGATTTCATCTATTTCTTCAATTTCCATGATACAAATCGGACATTCTGGATATCTGCTGCACACTGGCCATTCAATTCGCTTCCTCGGAGGTTGCATGGCCAGCGAATTGATTGGAGAATTGGAGCTATTTACTCTCGAATCGAATTTATGTACGAAATGCGAATCGTCTGTGTTGCTACCGCCTTGTGGCGAAGATGATACGGTTACTGGAACGAGTCTCTCGCGTTTATGAGCTTTATCAAACAAAGCTATGTCCTCGGACAGTTTTTCAAACACATCTGATTCGGATTTCGGTTTTGTCCGCCGTTGTTTTGCCTTATAAGGTAGCCGTTCTTCACTTCCAGGATCCTTGTCCCGCTTTCTCGGCTGAGGTAATCGTAGATCTGCAAAAAACTCATCTTTGACAGGCTCACAAATTTGCACTCGCGCGGTAGGATTTTCCATTCCGTTTATGGTATTCTCACCAGCTCTTACTTTCGCGCTGCTCTGAAATCCGGCTTCTTCTGAGGGTATTTCTGTAACAGCAGGCAGTTCTAGCTTTGCTGTGTCTTTCGTACAGATTCCAGGAGATAGTGAAGTGAAAATTGGATTATCCATTTCGTCAATCTCAAGTTCAATGCTGCTTTTTCGGTAAATAGAGGTTTGGCTAATGCCGTCCGCTGAATGAAAGTGGCCCGAGACGGTCTCTACAGTGCAGACAGCTACTGCCGGGCCTGACGTGCTGGTTAAACATGTCGAGATTATTCCAGTATCACCTGCCGGAGCTGTTTCACTTGGCAAACAAGTTGCTCTAATTGTCTCGTCTTGAAATTCTATTAGCTCTTGTTTTTCGTAGCCCTCGTTGCACGAGTTGCAAGCTCTGATTAGATCTTGAAGTGGGACACAATCACAAGTGGTTAGCCAGCTCGCTTCAGCCACATCAAACACAATTAACGAAGTCTCAACTGACAGATCCCCTTCATCAAACCCTGTACCATAACAACAACTCGCTTCATTCTTTCCAGAAATAACATCTGAAGCCATGGTGACTGTATTGTCACAGGAAATCTTCGCAATTTCGCTGTCTTTGTGGAATAGTTCATGCCTGTCAGCTTCGCTTAGTTTAAGCGGCCTTTCGGGCAAGGAAAGCACATCTTGTCTTTCCTCTGCCATAACTACCGAACTTTTCAACAAAGGAAAACAAAAAAAAGTTTCTATAAGAAAAAGAAAACTATTTTGATATTAAAATATCCAATATGGGAAAAGACAGTTGAATGTCAATTATTCTGGAAGCTTGCACTAATACAAGTTAACACTAAATCTGCATACAGAATACAGAATACAGAATCAAGGAATGGATTCTTCTGAATTATTGACAAGACCTGCAGTGGCAAACATAATATATCAACAAACAGCCAGAAATCGATAGAAGTGATAAAACGCTATACTGTGCAGTATGCCAAGCTTGAATTTCCACAGGAAAGAAAACTCATTCAAATATGACCGTCTACTTAGAATTGACAACTCCAAAGCCTCAACATTTCTAAATTTCAAACGGTGCAGGGCAAATGTCCGTAAAAATCGTGTACATATCACAGCGCGTGTACCTTGATTGTCGATATAATGTTAACACCGAATAATAACATCAAGCTCTAAACCGCTCTGCTAACCGCAAGAATCCAAGCCATAAAGATTGTAATAACAAGGACCTGTCATATACTGGGCTGCAAAACTCTCTGTATACTTTGGCCTTGGAATCGCAGAATATCTGCTAAGCCAGTGTCGCTACTATTCAATAACTGCCAATAATCAATTTTACTCCGCAAATATGTAATAACGCTATAATAATAATTTTATTGCCGTTTTATAATATCAATACAAAAAAAGAATATAGGAATTAGAAATTAATATAATGCTCTTCCAGATGGCAAGAGCAGGAGATGTCTTCTTAAAAAGAAATCACCCATCGTCACTCTTACTAAACAAGAAATTCGGGAAAACCTCACACCGAATGAGTGTGTAAATTGATTTTCTAGTTAACGAATTACTATTCTACAACCAAAGAAATACCCCCCCCCCACACACACACACACCGACAATAAAACAAGAATTGTTTCGAATTGTCTCAATGAGGGACCATATAGCGGTTCTTTGGTATTTCCTACGAATCCCGGCCGAACTCTGAATGGTTCAATCACCGCTGAGGAGTTCAACATTCAGTTCAACATTGAATTACGGTCTGTCACTCTTCACCGAGTTAAATTATCGTCCTGATGCAGGAATGGATGTGAGGGCATGTTTGCGCGCGATTGCCTATCCGTCCGTCTTCAGTAGTGTTTGCATGTTTGTGCATGTGCTTATCTGCCCGTCCGTCCGTCTGTCTGTCTGTCCGTCTGTCTGATTAGTTTCTTTATTTCCAGGTTGTCTGCTTGTTAATCAGGCGATCTCTTTGATGGCTCGCTTGCCCGTCTGTCTATCCCCTTATAAGCCCCTCCCCCGGATATTAACTCCCCTATATAAGCCCGGGGCTTTCATGTGGGGTTTTACGGTAACCAACCTACTGTCTTACACTTGATAAACGGATTACCAACCTTGAGTTGTTTTTCTAGGAAAATAATCTTTTCGTGCAGTGCCTCCAGTTGTCCCTGGTTGATGCTGGAGGCCCTAGCGCGCACGCTGCCCCTCGGAGGTAGATACGCTTCATCCGGGTCCTCGTGTTCTCGACTCATCCTCACGGATGCTGGCTCGGCAGGGGCCGTCACTGAGCGTGTGAACCGTGACGGTGACACGGGAACCTTCGGTAGACTGGCTTGCTTAGGCGGCCATTCTGAAGCACTTGTTCTTTTCGGCTTCGGGAGTGTTGGGGGAGGTACTTTTCTCGAGCCATCCTGCCATGGCCTTTCTTGGCTATCCTGGGCGAGTTCTCCTTGTTTAGAAACTAACGGGGATGAAATTTTAGCCGTTTTCTCGGAAATAATGGGCCTCATCTTGGGTTTGGCGCTTGGTGATGCAGGGCTCAGAGGTGGGGGTCTCCAGAATGAAGCTCCTTCAAAAGCTCCTGGTGGCGCACCCTGTAAATCTGGCTCCTCTTGTACTTCAACCTGACATTCCTCGAGTACTGACGGTTCCCCGCCATGTGACTTTTGGCGAACTGACCGCAAGTCGGCCGCAGTACGCGGAGGAGACTGTCCAAGAATATCTTCGATGTCAGCATCAAACGCTGGAACTGCATCATCAGAGTAGTCTGGGAGTGGCCCGCTGGGGATAGGTGGTGGGGAAATCTCAGGGAGTGGGGGTGGGGGACCATCCTCAGTATCGAACTCTTCCAAGTCCTGGGTTTCGTCTGCAGTCGCTGGGTAATCTTCATCTTCGAAATCACGAGAGTCCAGCTCAAACTTCGACAGATCATCGATTCTTTGTTGTAAATCCTCACTCGCCGGCACCGAGTCATTTGAAGTTCTGGCCGACATTAGTTCAGGCTCTGAGATTAAGTCATGTAAGGAACTCCGTGCAGGTTGTGGGGGGCGGGCACCAGATGCACTACCATCTACAGGCTCTGTCCGTTTCCTACCATCTCTGTGTCTCACTGCACCTCTGTTTCTCGTATCCTGCTTCCCGCCAAGAGGGCTAACACCGACAGAGAGCAAGTGAATATCGGTTTGTGTTGCTTCGTGAGTCCAATTGCCAGTCAGTCCCTCAGCTCCGTCGGAATTCGCTGCCTCCTGTAACCAGACAAACGGTACAGTTATAATATGCATTACTACACAACTGAGTCAGTAGAGTCCAGATAACTGCAAGAGAAGGACTGGAACGACTACTTATACACGACTTCATATTGGCTGATGGCGCGGCATGAAAGAGAGGCTATAAATTCTTCGCGGGTGAATTCTGTGCTGGTTTCTGGTTTTCGGCCTAGGAGTAAAGCTCCAAGTATGTCGTCTACGGACAGAGCAACAAATATTTCGTTTTGAGAAGCCTTCATTCAGCATTCGACCATCTACTTGTTCTACCCAAGACTCTGTGGCCTCGTTTTAATGTAAGTAGTTCGCGTCTTCCGCTATTATGACAGTCGTGTATTTCAGGTACCCTGCACTCAATTCATTTTATGTTAAATTGTTATACCTTATTATAAATATATCTACTGTTTGTAAAAATTTCCTAGTGCAAAAAATTAAATGTTGTTGTTGTTGTATAGTAGGAAGTAAAGCAGCAAACTGACCCACTCGGGGAATTTGGAGGTTCCGAACGCCCTTAATGCTCTTATTGAGCGGTATAATGTGTAGTAGCCCAGGACTCGTAAAAATAACCGGCCATATTATACAGAGCGCTGTTACTGTTCAAAAAATATACATAATCCTCTATCTAACCCATAGAAACAAATATTGCGTGTAGTGCTGTTTCCAGTTTATTATTAACTTCAAGGACTGTAGTAATACTCTGCCGAGCTAGGTAGCGGTTGTAATTAGGCGAAAACCTCGGGAACTACGCGAATCGCGCCACTCTTTATCACGCACCCGCTATTTTTTCTTCCCAGTACCATCTATGGAATGCTCGTTCAATACGGTGGCCAGTAAAAAACGACGCGGCTCGAATAATCCCCGACTTTTCCGCCACACTACAACAATTACACGACCGCCAGCTACAGAGCTGTGTAGCAAACTATCCCCGTCCAATGACCACAGCCGACTGAAACAGTCAAAAATCTTCCGTACACAACAAAAAAATAATTAGAAAATTATTCCTCCCTTTCGATCAATTTCAAATTAAAATTACAAATTTAAGCTGAGTTACATGACCTCGGGGAATTACATGTAAATCGTTAAAGTTTCTCTCCTGTCAGAATTTTATGGAATCAAAATTCGACATCACTATAAATACATTGCCATGAATAATTCACCACAGTTAAAAAACGGTATTTGTATAGATTGCACTGAATTTGAAAGAAAATGTATGCAGTGTGTACACACGAAGGCATGACTTAATCTTAAAAATATTCTCTTGGGATTAACGCTGTAATTAGTTGAACCAATCCGAAATACTCTCTTCACACGATATGGTATATCTGGCAGTAGAATCCAGAAATGACACGAACTACAGTCTCAGTATCAATTTTTAAATGCTGTTTAACTATTCCCTACTGACTTCCTGAACACTGAAATTCACGAGACTCGGTGGAAACACTCAACATGTCAACTGTAAGAAACGAGTAACATTTGTAACCTTCACGAGATATAAAAAATAGAAATGAATGATTATGTTAAGAGTTTAGTTATCTGAGCAAAAAACTAGTACATTTCTGTCTTATCAAAGATATTTTTATAGAAGTGAATCGCTTATAACTCTATTTTGACGCGTGTGGCAAATTACATGAGTGAATAACAGGTGACAGATCGCTGTTAGCAACTGTTATGCAGCAAACGCGACACATAACAAATTCATCTGAGATCACCAGTCGTATTATACCAATAGAACATTTCATATTCACTGACAGAAATGCTGTGCACTGTAAAATATTTAACTTTCCATATAAATATAAAGCTGCTAACTCGTCAATGATGCGATATCTGACGGTTGACACCAAAATAATAACAAACGCTAAGCGAAAATGCAATCGTGTTTTCGGATTCGAGCTTTCTGTCGAGGAAATGTCTTGATGATGCCTGTACATCGCTTCCAGAGTGCTAGTCTACTGTTCTGCGTAATAACAACGAGATAAAAATTACCTACAAACACGCGGCCCGCCCGCAGACGCCAGAAACAAGTCTTCGCTGAACGGTTGCTAAATTACCATTCACCGAGTTCTGATCTGACGCGATCTTTCCAACACCCAGCATCTACATTTCATTCACTCGAATATATAACAAATCAAACCTGATGTGCAACAAATCAAACCCGATGTGCACAAAATGGCCGGCAGTTTCCAGCGATCGCCAGCTGTCTTGGACACCGAGCTAGACTATTTTCTTCATTAAATTCAACTTCAAGCAGAGTTGTGACAGAAACAGAAAAAATTTACATACGGCAGACAATGGGTCAATAAATTCATAAGCTATTTTGAAAACACAATAGGAAACGTGTATACTAAAAATTAAATTGCCCGCTCTCAACATTTATAAACAGATATAAAGAAAATTAAAAAACCTGCTGACAAAAACAAAGTAAGTATCATTTGTAAAAGATGTTCAGCTGTGTGAGATCTGAAAGCTGCGAAGCACAACTAAAGAGTTGCAAGTCTACAGAGGCTGCCATTCTTCTTTGCAAATAATTGGCTCCGCCAAACTGTGCAGTAATATTGCGCCTCGAAAGGATTGTATTATAAAGTATTCTGTCCTTCGTTAAAAGGGATTCTATGGTCGAGCGTTCAGTGAGAAGTAGAATAAAGAGTTGAATAATTAATTTGTTTGTTTTGTGCAAGCCAGACAGTGGTTACTTTATAATTGAACGGAGCCGATTTATTAGATACTCTTAGCGAGAGGGTGTGCTGGAGGCTGTTCCGTTCAATGTACACTCAGTCTACCTTAACCATTTCTGTTTTTAGGACCGCGTTACACCGCACAATCTTTCATTTTACATTAAAGATCGTACAGTACATCATACCCCGTGTTCATAAAATCCTTACAAGCCATTTGCTATAGTCCTGTTGTGGGAAAGTAGTAATGATTTCGCCCCATGTAAGAAAATTTGGAATCCGGAATCCGGAATCCGGAGTCCGGAATCCGGAGTCCGGAATCCAATCAGTTGTTGAGGCTGGAATCCCACTCCTGGATACTAGTCAGCCGCGCTAACCACTACACTGCAAAGTGTGTAATACTATAACAACACGAAGGAAAAGAGGAACAAGGATTTTAAAAATATTTCAGAGCTACACTGTACAACACTCCTTCAGGACTTCAGCAACTCTTGGCGCCCCTTCCGTCCTTACAAAACAAAGGTGTCAGTCGTTGCCTGTAACAGGGCTCCAAGTCAAATTCCTTTCCCCCAGTTTTTACATGCTGTTTATTTTTATACTGCGTCATATAGTTCTATTTCACATTGTTGTATATAAAAAAGGGAAAAAATACACAAGGGAATAGTGCGATATTAAATAGTGCGATGCTAAAAGTGGACTTTTCAATGTTTGTGCGTATAGATCTATCTAGGTAATATTTATTAGTTGATAAGTTAGTGAAAATATTGTTAGTGAGAAGATTGTCTTATTTGCTGTACAGGGTAGAAAAAGGAGACTGCAAAGAGGTGCGCCCCATACAATCTGTTCGTTTACGCTTTTGATAAAAATCGGGCGATGAAGTCTCGCTCTTTCTGGATATTCTCATTTTCTGTTTGTCCTAGATTATGGTATTTATCTGGTTGCTGCAAGAATATTTTGTAACTTTTTCAGCAATCCTAAATAATAATAAAGTTTCTATTCTATTCTATTCTATCCTGCATCTTGAAACATAAAACTTTGTGTGATACCATCGTAGTTATTTTCTAACTGTCTTACAAACTAACACATGCTATACACTAACGGCCAAAATTAGTTGACAAAAACATATTACTAACCAGGGAGAAACAGAAATAAACGTTCCACAGTACCTGCGCTTTCCGTCTGAGCTCCATCAACTCTTCAAACAACTCTCTGTTTTCCTTCTTTAACTTCTCCAGTTCCTGGTAGAGATGTAAGAGAATCAATTAACAAAATGCATCTGTCTTTACCGTCTCCAAATAATTACAAGAAGATACAACCAATTCTATACAAGTTTACAAATACCAGAACAAGCCATCAGCTAAAGCAAAGGTGAAGAATCATATCCGACTCAATCGGTAATCGGTATTCATTGCAGGTCTAGGTCTCAGACTAGCCGTGCTGGTAAAAAGATAGTCAGCAAATTACTGAACATAAGTACAAACCAAGCTACATATTAATCATACTACCTTCAACTATTATCATATAGGTATCTGAAAATAAATGCATCGAAATACAGAAAACATCGCCATAAAATTGCCTTCCGCTTAGATGGTGCTAGTTATTCAGTAATAAATTGTTTCAGTTTTGGTTCTTGGAACTGCTAGATTTAAGGTCTCCCACTTTTCGACCGCGAACCGATTTTCTAATTACTGGCAAAGAAAGGGGAAGCCACATTATTCTGTGTCTCACCTTTGCGATGTGATCAGGTATGGATCCATCGTAGGAAAGCTCCACAAACTATACTCCCCACCCTCCCTGAATATTCTGTCTTTTTTGACTACTTTGTCAACTTTGCTGACTATTTTGTATCGTATACAGACTATTCTGCTAGCTACTTCTGCTCCTTCCTTTGCTCCCTAACTTCTTCTTAGTCCTCCCTCTCCTTCTCTTTTTCTTTCTCCTTGTCCTTCTGCTCCTTGTCCTTGTCCTTGAGCTTGTCCTTGTTCTGTCCTTGTCTTTCTCCTTTTCCTTCTCCTTCTCCTCCTTCTCCTTCTTCTTCTCCTACTCCTCCTCCCGCTCCTCCTTGTCCTTGTCTTCCTTCTTCTTCTTCTCCTCCTCCACCTCCTTCTCCTCCGCCTTCTCCTCCTCCTCCTCCTTGACCTTGTCCTGAACTTGTCTTTCTCCTCTTTCTCCTTCTCCTTCTCCTTCTCCTTCTCCTTCTCCTTCTCCTTCTCCTTCTCCTTCTCCTTCTCCTTCTCCTTCTC
>JANVCJ010061872.1:0-13165 GCA_026413505.1 Epizoanthus ramosus | reverse complement strand
TACTACTACTACTACTGCTACTACTACTACTACTACTACTACTACTGCTACTACTACTACTACTACTACTACTACTATACTACTACTGCTGCTGCTGCTGCTACTACTACTACTACTACTACTACTACTACTACTACTACTACTGCTACTGCTGCTGCTACTACTACTACCACTACTGTACTACTACTACTACTACTACTACTGCTACTACTACTACTACTATTGCTAAAGTTTTATCATTACTTACAGTGGCGCGTCGGCAATTCCAAAGGCCTCCACAGCCATATTAACGAGATCGCGGGCTGTTGTATCCTGGATGAAGAGAGAAAACAAGGGATATTTAAACACATTTCATCACGTTTACCTTATGCTAAATAAAGTCGCCCCACTAAGTACTAATGTTCGCATAGTCCCAAGAACAAAAACATACTATATGGCACATGTACTGTTTCAGGGTTCATCAATCTCAGTATATGGCTCACTCGCCAATGTTGACAATTCTACCATTTCCGAAAGGAGTTCAGTTAACAGTGTTTCGAGCTTTTAAAATAATTAAGAATATAAACTATATACATATATATAATAATATATAAAATGCGCTTACGGTTTCATTCGTATTTTTTTCAAAAAACACAATTGCTATTGAGTTTATTTAAATTTGTGTACATGAATTTTTTTAAAGAACGTCCAGCACTCCAGGAGTTTCAATTACTTTTCTATTTTTATTTATTTGCTCACTCATCTATTATTGATTGTTATTTACTATTTTACTATTTACATTCACGTGTTTGGTACTCATCCAAACTTAGTTTCCAATGGCCACTGACTAAGTTCTGTGCGTGATAATATTTCTATTTACATTAGTGTTTCGATTCTTTTCCCAGTCGTTCTCCTGCTCTGCATTACTTATACCAACCCCCGTCCTGTCCCGATATTCAATAACCTTCAAATAGTTGCTGTACTTACTAAAGCCAAAACTTTGTCCCTGTCCACGTGAATACAGATTAATTTGAAAACGCAACTTTTCAAAAACGTATCCGTGACCGTATGGACAGGGATGATTTTATTTGAAATTGCAATTTTTATTTTTTTTTTCGTTTTCACCGTTTTCACGATAATCGCCCGTCATGTCTCTGTTTTCAATTGAAAACGTTTGCATGTCATGTCCACACGACAACATGTCAGTTTCACAACTCTATTGTCTCTATTGTCTCCGTCTTCAAAGTTTGCGTGTTCAGTCAAAAGATATTCCGTCCACACGGTAACAATGCAATTACATTTTCCAAAAATAAAACCAATCCATTTTCGAATTTCGCTGTGTGGACCGGACATGAAACGCAAAAACCTCCGTGATCCGTGACAGGTGATTATCGTGAAAACGAGAACCAAACGCATCAGCGTAGACTGGGCCTCATAATTCATGACATCGAGATCCGAATACTCCGCATGACCACGAAGAAACCAGATGCAATGTTTCACTATCTTTCTTCAGGCTCAAGGCTTGTACTGTGATTTCTTTCCTGCGTTTCGAGGGTTATTCCCACTCAAGCGCTCTGATCACCGAGCAAAACTGATGGATTAGTTTGTTTACACTGAAGAAAATAAACCGCTACGCCCTGGATATATATTTGTCGCCCTCCCTGCAATTGAATATAAGGCTGGCGCAAACACATGAAAGCTAACCCAACCAGTAGCCTGTGCTTAGACAAAAGCAATACTGACCCCAAATAATTTCTTAGGGTACGTTCGCAATGGGAATATCCCTATGACCACGGAATATTCTGGCTGTTTTGCTTCTACGTAGCCGGATAATTCAGTATGGAATAAGAATAGTTCCCAAAAGAACGTAGCCTGACCTCATACGCTAATTTTCCTTTGCAGCGAGAAACAATAAGAGAAGTAATAATAATAACAACAAATTTATGTGGCGCTATTCCTATTGTTCATAAAGTTATCACAGCTATACAGCTTTACATTCAGTATATTTCGTTGCTAAAATTGTTAAAAATATGAGACACTAAAAAAATTTAAATATTGTTAGATTATGAAAAAGGAAATAATCTTTCTCGTTGCAAAGGAAAATTCGCGACTAAGGTCAGGCCAAAAAGAAATACTTAGACGTTTTTTCCAGTTCGTATTCCAGAGTGATTCCAAACAAGCATACCGTAAGCATACAATGTTGACGTACCTGGAATATCGGAAAATACTTGAAGGTTTGATCAGCCCTGTACAGCTTGACCACTTTATCAGGGAGCTCAATCATCTGCTCCCCGGAGTGCGAGGACTCGATGCTTTCCGTTGAGCCAAAGGCTCGCGGGATGCTGCCTCGTGTTTTTACTTTTGTACTCAGCTTGGCAATGGCGTGGGATTCATCAGTACCGGGATCGTTCAAGCAAGAATCTAAATTGGCGATGTCTTTTTCACTGCGTGATATTAATCTAGTAATCAAAAAATATTTGCATGTTAGAATATTAATAAACGCTGATGTCAGTTATAAAACCGAAAGGTTTTCTCTATTTTAAGAAGCATGGGATAACCATATTTACACGCACTTACAGTGACGCATACTTAACCTTTCGCTTGTGTAATTGTTATAAAAGAAGGGCGACATTGAATGATTTTTCGATTGACTCAGTTTGTAATATGAAATTTAAAATCAGTAAAAATATCGGTGTCGCGCACAGTATGCAAATACACACACACAGACGGATGGACGGCAGAACGCCATACAGCTCCTACTTTATTCAGTTTCTTTAGTTTCAGTATCCAAATGCGATGTATATACACTACTTCTTAAAAAGCACAGGAAATGAAGGTGGGCCGTCCTTGTGTTCACAAACAAAACTGTAAAAATTCTAAGTTTCAAATAATGTGGATATTTGCCATTTGGCATGCACGGACATCGCTGTTGGTGAAAACATTCAAATGTGGACGAAGCATTATACCGGGTTCGATCTCTTATAAGCGACACAATTTCGGTTTGTCAGACGTTGTTATTTTCTGTTTCCGAAACTTAAAATCAGGTGGTTTTACAACATTCAACTACTCAGCCGGTCTTTAAATATATGTCCTCTTTTCTTAGAAGTATATCCGAGACCATAATGCCACTCGAGTGAGTGAATTAGTGTATATCATAGGAATATTTAAATTAATTTCAACCTGTTAATTCTAACTACTTATCTTAGGGAGACTGCATGTGATATTGGGGATCTTTCAGTATCGTTCCCAGTGTTTGGAAAGTCACGTGGTGAATACGCCCACCAATCCTCATCTTGGAAGGGTTTGGCGGTGAAAACGTACTCCAGTTGTGACAGATTAGATTCGTGACAGTATATAAACATTTAACCTGCCATAGTGTGAGGGGGGAGGGGGAGGGGGTGGTGAGTTGGAAAATGTCGAATAAAAACATGCCTAAAACACAAAAACGATTTGTACGACACAAAGTTATCAAGAGAGGAAAAAGCAAAAAAGTTGCAACCAGCTATTGTACGAAAAACACTCCCCCCTCCCACTCCCCTCCACGAACTTAACTGGTCCGTCCCTGAGCCTGAGGGCAAACAGTCTGCCAAGTATATCGGAATACTCCTGGCACCGCAAAACGATTATCTAAAGCCAGAATATTTCTTCTCTCAAACGAATTAATATTAAACCCAACTCCTGCAACCACAACATCTCGTTTACACCCTGACAAGCACAACAACGCAGTGGACACGACTGGGGACTCATTCGCTATTTGATAAACAGTATCGACAACACCTACAAAAAGGGTTTTGTACTACTATACTATACTACTATACACTACGAATACAATCTACGAAAATCGACTTTATTTTAAAAGATACAACGAGCGCACATATTTTGCACCAAAATATTCACATATTTATGTCCCAATCTGATCTGCGAGAAGCAGAGGACCCAAACAAGGTCTAGAGAGCCGCATGCGCATATGCAAGGCCGGCGGAAGGTATAGGTGACTTTGGGGAAGAGGGCACCTCCACGTTATGTGGGGCCAAGAACGCACAATATAGGGGGTCTGGGTCTCGGATGTTGCAATATTGCTTCTGGTACCCTCGGAGACCCTCAGGTACACAAACGTATAGGTACATCGTAAAGCTGAAAGAGCAATCGCGCGGTAGTTAAAAAACCAACCTGCGATAGGTACGATGGGACGGGAACCTGCCCGCCCGGCATCCCGTCCCGCTGGCCTTGACAACAGCTCATGACACCTGCCACAATATTATAATAGTCTCCAAAGTACACTGCTTTGGAGGCTTCTATCACCCACAACGGAACAACTGAACGTCGGACATGTCACTAAACAACTCAGTCACATTCAACAGATACCAACACAATCAGAACTCACAGGGCCTTGTGCGAGACAAGCGGCATTGACAATCTCCTGTTTATCAGACATCTAATTCCACTGAGATACAAAATGAGGGTAAACAAGTTGAAATACGGCCTGCATCTTCGTGTACAGCCTGCATCTTCGTGTACGAGCCAAAATATGCATAAAAGTATTTTAATTAAAATTAACTAGATTTGAATTCAGTTTTCAGTTGCTTTACGTTATTCTCCTATAAATTATAATTGAAGTTAGCACATTGTATTACCAAATAAACTTCCATCTATTTATTTTGCTGTATGAAGGCGGTGTAGCGAAATGTTAGCGGAGAGAGCACTATTAGTGTTACGAGCTCCAACAAACGCTTTTCCAACGATATTGTGAATTTATGAAAGTAATACAAAAGCTTGCAATATGTTGCAGCAAGGTAACCGCGTTGAAACGGTCCAGATAAGCGTGTTACACTCTGTAAATTTTTGGCACAACACTGTTCTGTGAAATATTATTCTCCCCTGGCTACACTTTGGTGCAACTGAAATAGCACTCTTCACGACTCACGCGCGACCCTTCGTGTGATCCTGCCTGTGATCGACTCAGTTAGGGAAGGTATGACACCGAGACATATGGAAGACATGGAACAAACCTTGCCTTCTGTTCAATGATCCGGTGAATGCCAGCAGATAAAGTCAGCTTTCGTGTACAAATACTCCCAGGAAGCGGTCAAATTTATTGAGGTCAGACCCTCGAGAGTCAGTTATTTTAATTTTGCCACCACGGGGTCGAAATAACCAGAGATAAAGCTGGTTCACACGAAAAAGTTACGCTGGTATGCGAACTGTGACCGCAGTGAATTATTGTGACATATTTCAACACTGATGTTAGCGAACATGACGGAGAACAAAACTCTCCTGAAAAAGTAGTCGAGTTGATAATATAGGAATTGTGCATGCGTATACTTTTCCTAAATCTTGCAACAATTGAGCTTAAAAAAGTAACTGAATATAAACAACGAATAAACTTATACCTCATCGGCTCATATCAACTTGTTGGCCAGGGTAAATATAGTAAAATAAATAAATAAATAAATACTTGGTTAGTGAAAAATTAAATAAAGAAATAAATAAATAAAATATAGAGGATAAAATTATGGTAGATAAGAACACAGCAACTTTGAAATAGCAAAGCTAATCGGGCTAAGTGGCTGGGTCGTACGGATTAGTTAACATGTTGTTTATATTATATAATGAGAACAGGACAGAACAATTAAACAAAATTACACTAAATACAATAAATAAAGAGAAAACGAGAAAGAGAAATGGGCATACATTAAAGTACATCAAAGTATCAGTTAATTATTTGGATAATTGGAAATAATAAATTCTTTTAGGAGATTCAGTCTTGAAACAATTACAAAAACAAAATCGTCTTTGATTAAATTCCATAGTTTAGCACCATGAAACCGAATATTAAATTTACCGTAGTTAGTTCTGGCTTTGGGTAGATGATATGTTTGCTTGCAGGCTAGCCTGGTATTATATTGATGTACTTTATTTATGCTTGTAAAACAATCATTGAAAGTAAGTGGGAGTCTATCTGAATGGTAGTCATGCATTAATAAGGCACTTTTTATAAATATTGAATCACAAAATGTGAGTAACCCTAGCCTATGAAAAAGTGGACTAGAGTGGGCCGCATTATATTCAGAAATTATATTCTTCGAATTGCAATCAAAATGACAACAATAACATTAAACAGAAGATTGTTAAACTAATGGATACATATAAATTAATTGGAAGATTCGTCGTACAACAAACAACCTTTACAAATGCGAAAATCTCTCCACACGCAAGGAAATAGAGACAGACTAAATTTCAGTTTTCTGAAAATAACTTTTTACGTTCCATAGTAAAGAATATTAAAATAAAATAACTTCTTCGGACAGAGAACCTTACGCAATTCAGCCTTATGGCTGCCAGGTAA
The DNA here is from genome assembly GCA_026413505.1 of Epizoanthus ramosus. NCBI lineage: Eukaryota > Metazoa > Cnidaria > Anthozoa > Zoantharia > Epizoanthidae > Epizoanthus > Epizoanthus ramosus. The sequence continues at coordinate 6,840 of JANVCJ010061872.1, read as the reverse complement.
TTTTTGAAATAAACCAAATAATACAACCTTTTTGGACAGAGAACCTTTGATGAAACAGGTTGGTTAATGTTCTATCTACTTGAGTGCTATTATAATAATTCAGGTTTTACGGGCCAATACTATGTTTGCTTCACAACACATTACTATAATCTGCTTCAATCGCCTTCTAAAACAGGCCATCCGACCAGATAGTGTACTGGGAAACACAGGTTTATATTCGACTCACCCGTATTAGTTACCAAATACACTTCACAACACATTACTATAATCTGCTTCAATCGCCTTCTAGAACAGGCCATCCGACCAAACAGTGTACTGGGAAACACAGGTTTATATTCGACTCACTTATATTAGTTATTAGTTTTAGTTTATAACTTGTTCTTGTTGGATTTAGGAGAAGTGTTATGTATTTCTATAAGCTGACGTACGCTGTGTCGGTGTATCAGTAGCGTAGTAGCTAATAGCTACAAACTATTTCTTCAAATATCTTGACCACCTATACGCAATCAATCAATCAATCAATCAATCAATCAATCAATAAACTCAATCAATGACACTTACCAGAGTCATAAATGGGGAAGGCGCCCATTGCAAGCATTGCTCCGCACAGAACCAACAACAGTGAAACTCTAATCCTGGACAATCCCATCGTTGGATACCGAGCACTGGAAAGAAATAATAATAATAATAATAATAATAATAATAATAACTAACTGTAACCGTTAGAACAGAGACAAAAACTTGGTGCCCCTGATCTCGTTAAGAATGAAATATCCATGGTGATATTTGAAAGTCAAATATTTAAATATTTCGAGAAGCGAAAGGGTGGAAATATATTTTAGTAATTTATAAAGCAGATACTTCGAATCAATGTGGCCCATCATTGGCTGCAAATTTGTGGTAAACAAGCTTTTTAGGGCATACATATAGACAAAGATTATTTAGTTCAGAAGCCAAGAATTGATTTTGCCATTCCACTAAGAGACCCAAGTACTGATGCGCAGGATTCAAGAGCCAAGAAATGAAAGTGTGGCCCAATTTAGAAATCGCTTTCTGTTTCTAAAAAGAAAGTTGTGTAACAAAAAAAATCTTAAAAGAGAGTAAAAAAAAAGTTCAGTCCTGCCTGAAAACCTACGAAAAGCAGTGGAGGACTTGAAACAAGGCAACTGTGAATATAGCTGCAGTCAGTAGAAAGAATAAAAATACAATCTTTGTATACATTGGAATGTATTTCATTATTACGTCACAGTTTGTTTACATTTTACAAACTCAAGAAAAATTTGCAAGGACTGCATTTGTTTTCCTTTAAAACGGAGAAACCCTTTTTTGTATACATTTTAGCTAATTTTCAATATGAAATTTGTGAAGCCGTCTTTGAATTTGTGCTTACAATATCCGTGTTACTGTTGCATTGTGGGCTTAAAGTGGGGGCAAACAAAATGTAAACAAACCATATTTCAGTCCGGTTCAGACACCAGCGAGCTGTGAAACAACTTTGTTGCTACATTTCACAGCTAATATGATAATACAAATGAAATGTAAAATAAAGTTAATCGATTTGAACATTTATTAGCAAAATGAATCACATTTTGTTCATTAGATTGAAAGTACCTGTGACGTAATAGCGAAACAGGGCTATTCTTCTCCCCTTTCGCGCGCTGTACGATCTTTTTTTCGGCAATTCTCGACGGATTACGGAGGGGAAAGAGGGACTGCTCTTAGTATATTTTATTGTCCTCTGCACCTAACTAAATTTTCGGTGGAAATACGCACTGATTGGCGAGATTGCAAAAACATGCATTCAGTCTTCGTAACATTTAGGCTTAATTTGTTAGCTAGCAGCCATTCCTTGATGTTTTCTAAATCACAATTTGTAGTATTGTATATAGATCAAGTATGCTCTTGCCTGAAATAGTTATATTGGTGTTATCAGCAAACATTTTTGAGGTGGAAAATCTTAGATAGTTTGGCAAATCATTGATATAGATAAGATATAGTAGTGGTCCCCCTATTGAACCCTGTTGTACTCCAATATTACATGGTTCAGATAAAAAAAAATTCACAAGTAGACAAAGTTGTTTCCGATTAGTTAGATAAGACTTAAACCACTGTTAGGCCAAAGTATCAGTCCTGTATAGCTTGAGCTTTCCTGCAAGATACTGTGGTCTACTATATCAAATGCCTTGTTTAGATTTAAATAATCTACGTAATTTAGTAGCCCGTTGTGAATATTGAAGTATCATTCATTTGTGGCATCCAAGAGAGCCGTTACTCACTTCTCAATTTTATTATTTAAATATATATGTTAATTACTGTATAGTGTAAGGTGCGAAAACCGGATTGACAATCTGTTGAGATGGAATGTTCTTTTAGGTATTCATATAGATCTAGAATTGGTTGTAAATTATTCCCTCAAAAACGTTGGCAACAATAGGGATCATAGATGGGTCTATAATTATTGGCATCTTCTTTACCGTCTTTCTTATGGATGGAAAATACTCATCCGGACAGATACCACTAGACATAGTACTTGCGTGCGAGAAGTTTCATTTAGTTGAAGGGAGGAGTGGATTAACTTGCAAATGGAGAAAGAAGAAGATAGTTGTAAATTCGAGGCAAGATTTGGTCCAACTTTTGTAAAATAGGAATTCATAAAATCACTAATCTCACGAGGTTTGGTGATATTTTAGTCTCTGATTTAATTTCATTAACATCTGTTTTTATTATTTTACCTTCAACAAACACGTCAACAGAGGTTATGAAGAGAAGTTTTAACTATTCGGGTACAAAACTGTGGAATTCCTTGCCACTTGAAGTTAAGACTTAAGATTCTGCCTCTGTTTTCGAGAAAGCGCTGAATAACCACCTTATAGATTTCCCCTCATGATGGCACAATACCGATCTAGGAAGACCAGAACCTGTACTCAAATGCCGGATGCATTTTCTGATGTAACAACCGTGATTAAATAAAGTTGTTGTCGTTATTATTATTATTATTATTTATATCGGCCGATCGATCTTTCTGTCTATCCATATCTTTCTATATAAAGTAATAAACCTAATAAAATGGACACCTTTTGCTGAAACAGTGCTAAACTATGGTATATAGAATCTGTAACTCTGAGTTTCACGCTCGATGCCGATACAATGGTATGGAAGGTAAAGGCTTGCGGTTGGTTGCATTAACTCGGTTCCCGTGCCGGCATTTAGAAATATGTCCAAGGTTCATAGCTGGCGTTCAATGTGATGTGAAGGTCGAAATGATTGGTTCTTCCATTGTATGAGCTTGCACGCTTCAAAATAGAACACATGATATTGTAGTTGATGTTTAAACTTTCAACTCCCAGGTGTATTTGGGAAGGAAAGCCTGTGGTTGGACGAGAGTTTGTCCTTGTTGAACGGCGTACGTCTTGAAGATTTGTTCTTTTCAACAAAAAACCATCGAAGAAACGGGACCCACAACATGACAAGAATGTGAGCCGAAATATATTATCAGTGACCATTTCACTTTTTCAAATTTTAGAACCTTGAGATTTTGTACATCTATTTTAAAGTTATAGTTAGATTTGTATCATTTTTACTTGAGCTTCGGGTGACTGGGGGTCCTCTCAAAAAATATGATGATGATCATGATGACGATCGGTGGTGGTGAAGGTGGTGGTTAACCCCATACAAACCCCAAGCTAACCTCAAACTATCTCAAAGGTAACCCCTAAGCCAAGCCCAAGCTAACCTCAAACTATCCCAAAGGTAACCCCTAAGCCAAGCCCAAGCTAACCTCAAACTATCCCAAAGGTAACCCCTAAGCTAACCCAACGCTAACCTCAAACTATCCCAAAGGTAACCCCTAAGTCAAGCCCAAGCTAGCCAAAACTAACAATAAGATACCCCTTAGCTATAATACCCCAAGTTAACTCCAATCTCACAACATGCTAACCCCTAGATAACTCCAAGCTAACACAGAGCTAACCTCAAGCTAACCCCACAGCACTGCAAAGTTGCCCTTAGAGACCAAGTCTCGTGTAATTCCCTCCATGGGCCTAGGAGGATTCCCGCTACACACAAACACACAGGCGGACAAGGGCTTTCACATAACAGTATGTGTAACCTTCCAAGCGAATCGACCAACTCGACCGCTTTGCTCAATTGATAACTTTGCGATTTCAAAAGTGGGGTTATCTTCGGGTCAGCTTTGGGTTATCTTCGGGTTAACTTGGGGTTAACTTGGGATTAGCTTGGGGATAGTTTGTTGCGAGATTGGAGTTAGCTTGGAGTTATTAGCTTGGGGATAGCTTGGGTGTAGCTTTGGGATAGCTTGGGGTTAGCTTCGGGTTAGCTTAAAGCTACCTTGGGGTTACGTTGGGTTAACTTGGGATTTGCTCGAGGTTAGCTTGACGTTGGCTCTGTGTTAGCTTGGTAATAGCTTGGGGTTGTCTTGGGGTTAGTTTTTTGTGAGATTGAGTTAGCTTGAGGTTATTAGCTTGGGGTTAGTTTGGGGCTATCTTATTGTTAGTATTGGCTAGCTTGGACTTACCTTATAGGGTTACCTTTGGGATAGTTTGGGGTTAGTTTGGGGTTAACTTGGGGTTAGTACGTTGTGAGATTGGAGTTAGCTTGGGGTTAATAGCTTGGGGTTAATAGCTTGGGGTTAGTGTAAAGCTACCTTGGGGTTAACTTAGGATTTGCTCGAGGTTAGCTTGGAGCTAACGGAGGTCATAGGCTAGGTTTTGTTGACCTTCTAGGTATCTCGAAAGTAAGAGATAATTTATAGGAGTCCGCCTGTCACTCTGTTTGTCTATCTGTCTGCCTGTCCGTCTACGTGTTTGTATGTACGGCAACTTGTCCTAGGCCCAAGGAGGACATACTTGAATGAGACTTGGTCTCTAGGAGTAACTTAGCGGTAGCAAGGTCATAGGCTAGGTTTTGTTGCCCTCTGAGGTCGCCCGAAAGTAAGAAAAAATTTAAGGTTTAAGAGAAAGACAAGAAAAAAAAGAGTAGTCAAGTTGAGAATCGAACACAAAAGTAAGAGAACATTTTCAAGAAAAAAACCGTTGACTAGCTCAGAATCGAACACGGGTCAACTGCTCTTGAAACCACGAACTTACCAATTGAGATGACCGGTCGATCCACGTAAAACCTTCTGCATTTTTAATTTATAATTTCTAAGGTTTAACAGAAAGAAAAGAAAAAATAATGTATTCTTGCTGAGAATCGAACACGGATCAACCGCTCTTGAAACCATGCACTCACCAACTGAGCTAACCGGTCGATTCGCGTGATAGCTCGTACATTTTTAATGTATAATTTCTATGGTTTAAAAGAAAGTAAAGAAGAAAATAGTAGTCAAGATGACAATTGAAAACGGGTAAACCGTAAGATAACCCCAAGCTATCCCAAGCTAAAACCGAGCTATCCCCTTGCTAATCCCAAGCTAACCCCATGCTAACCCCATGCTAACCCCATGCTAACCCCAAACTAACCCCAAGCTAACCCCATGCTAACCGCAAGCTAACCCCAAGCTAACCCCATGATAACCCCAAGCTAATTCATAAGTTCACGAAAAGAGCATTGAAGTAGTCTTTTTCCACGTACTAACATTATCATTTCGTTACTTTAATGTTTGGCTATTTTTAGAGCAAACACCCCATAATATATACAAAGAGTACACTTTTGTGATATAGGATAATTTCATGAGCTTTTTCTCTTTTTCTTTTTAATTACTAGTTTTAATATTAGTATATATATATTACATTTCCGTTACAAATTCTCCAAAGACAACAAAAGACTTTTCGAGTTATTTAGTTTTCCAAGAATTATGGCAAACTGAAAGTTTTCGTTAATCGTTATGAATACTTTAATTTACTCGAATCTTCTTACATTTGAATCTTCTTACCATACACCGCAAACCTCCAAGTCCCTGAACAGTATTTAGTCAGGTAGTTACGCTCAACTACAAATTTTCCAAAGTAGTAATGTTCTACTTGTGTGACTCTGAGTCTGCCTGTCTTTATTTATTTATGTATAAGGTCATTTTGTTTGACGAACACGTTTTACTAATCGATTGAACGTTGGAACGTAAGAACAAGACGATGACGTCATTAGCTTTTATATACATATGACCTATAGGCGGGGACACTTGCACGCGTGTATTGTACAATGGAACGAAATACAAAAATTATTGTACGTTGATCTGCTTACGTGCGTGCGTTTTGTTTTCTTTCATGTCCATTCCTTTGTGTTTTCAGCGTCCATATTTCTCTCATACTCACACTGATTGATCTTCTTCTCGAACTGCGCAAGCGCCGCGCTCGCATTACTCTTGTGCGCATTCGCATGTGCTTTGGCCAAACATATCGCTGGCTTATTTTGTTGTACTGTCATAGTTGTAACAACAGCTGCTCGGGATCCAGAGCTAATTATCGACAGCGGCAGCTTAGATCTTACTCGAGACGCAATAGAAGATTTTTTCCGATATTGAAAAGCCTTGTACAGGATGAATGACGTAGCGAGTATAACCACGCCTATAGAGATACTTGGCATGATGACGCTGGCCAGTTGGACCGCGTGCACATCTCTGTATTCAACAATCTTCTTGGAAGAGGAGGACGTGGGGTTTCGTCTGGACATGTGAATTAGTTCTGAAATGGTACAGAGAGAATGAGATCACTATATTTGTGAGTCAATCAGTCAACGAGTTATGAGTCATGAGTATATGAGTCAATGAGTAATTGACTCCTAATGCTAACCCTAACCCTAATCCTAGCCCTAACCCTAAAACTCACCTTTTCCGAGCCAACATCTTCCATGATGGCACATTTTCACAGCTAGGTGGGGCAAGAC
>JANVCJ010061761.1:0-13165 GCA_026413505.1 Epizoanthus ramosus | reverse complement strand
ATATGTAATATGTAAAATCACTGTAATTCTTAGCCAAAAGTGATTATTAAAGTTTATTATTATTATTATTATTATTAAAGCGCTGAAATCAATGTTATATTTGCTCTATTGAACAAGATCATGTTTAATATAAGCAGTGTTTATAGTTCGATAATGCTTCTATAGTCATTCAGGAAAACGTTTCAAATCAGTTGTACTGAACAGTTATGGTTTGCTTGATACTATGTTTAGGGAGCAGAGGACGTTCGCTTCTCAGATGCCACGCCGTAGGTAGGTTGTGTACTATTTATCACACAACTGTAGTATAGCTGAGAACGAAAGATGATGTCAAAGATCTATACAGTATCTCTCATCTTGTAGAGTAAGGCGGGAGGCTTCAATCTTAAAGCCCCAAAAGAACATCATGTTACATAAATATAAATAAGATACTCAGAATTTTGGAATATATCATATTACGGTCGTTCCTTTGTTTTACCGTACGCAAATCTAAAAGGTATTTTCAGAAAATCATAATTAACAACTAAACATTATGAATTCCAATCCATATTTAATCTTGTGGATAGAAAATGTAATTATATCTTTGTACAACTCCGTCGCCCCAATCCTGTTTTATTTCAGTTGGCCCATTTTTCAATACAGTGACCCACAAACTATATAATCTAGTGCATTCCAGAATTTGTTATAACAACGTTGAAAAATGTATATGAAAGGATTGATCTCTGAGAGACGAATATTTAGGGCCGAAAACTATATCTTAAAATGCCTTTTTTGTTATTTTTGACCTAATTAGAGTAAACATTGTGATTACTTGGCCGTCAACACTGACGTTTAACAGACACAGCTATATTCAATTTTCAGGAAATGTTACCAAGAGTAGCATAATCTGAAACTGTGTTACTCAGAAACGAACATAGAGATCCCATTTTTATTGCATTCTTAAGATAATGTTTCTATTTCGGAGGAATGACCTTAAGATGACAACCCTTATAATGTCCTTCTCAGTCGGAACCAATTCCGTTACTCGTCTACCAGAAATAATTATAATAAAATGCCTCTTCTGCTAATTTTTTGATAATCTAGGTTAATCGCTGCTATTTCATCCGTCTGTACTAAATTGCTTTATAGATTCTGTTTCTAGTTCTTAAAATCATTTCACCATTTTGTTCAGGTATACATCGTCCAAAGCCAGGAAAGACAGGTAAGCATCTTGAGAATGCAAGCACACTTAATTCGTGGTATGCATGTGACATCATAGCCGCCATGTTGGTGTACAATTATTCTTTTGTTCTGTACACCAACATGGTCGTCATGCCCTTTGTCACCTGAGTCTCTGGGGATTGAGTGCAAACCACCAATCCAATTCAACGCAATTTGTATATTTATATTTGCCAATTGCATAAACTTTGCAGTTAAGTGTATTCATCGTGTACATGCATTGCTGTTTCTAGGACCATGGTCACGTATTCCTGGAGGCTTACGACAGATCGACACTGGCTATTCGCGTGCTGTCTGGGGAGTAAACCGGAATCAACAAATCTACAAACTGAGACGAAACAGAAGAAGCTGGAGATACATTGGTGGTCGGTTGATACACATCTCCGCTGGAGAGGGTGGAGTTTGGGGAGTGAATCGTAATCACCAGATTTTCTACCGTTGGGGTAAGTGTATTATTATTTACACCCTCTATTTATTCTACAAAGGAATGTGCATTGGTGTTGTTACTATTAGCATTTTTCTTTCAAATTGATATTGAAATTACTGATATTTTGAGGATATATATATATCGGATCCAATTCAGCTTGCTGCAGCTTTCTTGTAGAATAATAATAATAATAATAACTATTATTATTATTATTATTATTATTTATTTATATAATGAAAAAAATACCCAATAGCGCTCAGTTACAATTTACAATATAGTCAAAACTTGTAAATGAATAAGCAGCTACTAAAGCTGTTATAAATGAATAAGCCGGTATGTAGTCATTTTGTTTCGTTACGAACACTGGGGAAACAACCTGTTCATGTAATAATAGATACAACTATGGTTAATATCTAACTTTTGCGATAAAAAGTTCGCCCTAATTAATTTAGTTAAAACCCCATTGTGTTGTTTTATTTACAGCTTCAAAGTGTAAGAGAATAGGCACTGATATTTGGACCAATGAGAATCGACTTCGTCTTAATTGTTTGTTAGACATTTGGTAATAATATGCTGGGAGCACACTGACCATGCCAATTGGATTGTTCAAAGACGTTAATCGATTGATATCATTATATAACTGCAATTCAGGTTCTATGCGCAACAAAGCTGGCAGCAGATGGCATCACATTGGTGGCAGACTTAAGCAGATCGACTCTGGTCCGTTTGGTATCGTGTGGGGAATCAACAGACATCACAACATCTACTGCCGTACGGGTATCAACTGGAGAAATCCGAAGGGAAGTGGATGGCGTCACGTTGGTGGAAAACTGAAATACGCATCTGCTGGCGAGTTTGGCGTCTGGGGTGTGAATAGACACGATAATATATACTTCCGATATGGAGTCACTCGAAGCAGGCCACAAGGTGATACGTTGAATATGTTATAAGACAAACATATGTGTTCTTAGCCTAAATCAGTAGTACCTCAAGTAATGGAAGGTAGCGAGAGGTGTGTAGATGTATGTATCTATGTGTGTATGAATGAATGTATGAATGTAATGTGCTATTAAATATATACTCTCGGATGTGGCACTAGTGTGGCACTGGGCACCGATGTTGGTTTGAAAGTTTTTGGTGATTTTCATCATTTATTTGACTACACCATTTCCACTAGAGTAAAGACTAAGCTTGTACACGATATCAGCTACTGTACAATTAACGGAAGAGAAACTGGGTAAAGTATTGATATGTATTGATTTTTTCTTTAGGATCACGTTGGCGTCACATTGGTGGTAAATTGAAGCAAATCGAGGCTGGACCAAACGGAGCAGTATGGGGTGTGAACAGAGGAAATTATATCTATTTCAGGGCTGGCGTCACTCGTCGTAACCCAGTTGGCAGATACTGGATACACATTAAGGGTCGCCTAAGTCACGTGTCAGTAGGATGTTCAGGTGTCTACGGAGTCAACAATCGACATCAAATATGGCGTTACCGAGGTACGTGAAACTTAGTAGTGTAACTTTTATATCAACATTTATTTCTTTTATTAGGCGACTGCCTAATCAATATAGCTGGGTATTTTGTGAGATGGCACACATGCGTTGTTTGTATCCATAGGCCCAGTTATACTAGTTATTAATTTAACTTGTACACTTTCCGACCAATAGCTTTCCCACCATATTTCATAAAGCTAAATATTGCTCATAGATAATATATTCAGTTTTATAACGGAAACAATGCAGTGTGAATGCTCAAGTGTGTTAATAACTAAGAGTAATAAATAGTGAAGCGTTCTCGCGTTAGTTGTGTACATCGACACTAAACTCCAAAGCCTTCACGCAGTTGCAAATGTGTACTTCTTATGTGTTAAGCATGGCGTGAAACAGCTATTTTATCATTTATCAATACTTGCCTTGCATAAAAGGTATTCTTAACAAGAAATGTAATTGTATTTCAGGACGACGAGGCCTCAGGTTACTCAGGTGCCACGGAGTCGGTAAGTATCAACACATATTCTGGGAACACTGGGAAATACATCGTAAGAAACCATAAACGGTTATTGCTGTGTTTCCACTTCAATAGTTTTCAACAGCGCAGGTATTCAGAACATTTCATTAGCTATGTGGAATTCGTGAACCATTTAATTTTAGCATTCTGTCAAAGCAACCATACCTATTGTTACACAAAGTCATATTTTTGCGAATGCCACTCCATGAGTATTCACTCAAACTCATGTATTATGGTTTTATACAGGTATTCATCGTCCAAAGCCAGCCGGAAGAGGTAAATATTCTTGCTTTTGAAAAAGAGTTCTGTATAATGAATAGTCATCTATTGTAACCAAACCTGTTTTAGATCTCATGCGGACTATATCTACTAGGTAGGTACTATGTGTGATACACAGGTATGGAAATAACACCAAATGTAAATGAAACGGGGAAACCAATTTTAAGGATTAGGAGTTGAACAACGTAATACAGTGAATCCTAAACTATTCAACCAAGTTCCAAGCACCAAAAATGACGTGCTGATAAATACATTTAAATGATGAATAGCTAACTAAACTGTGATGAGTAAAATTATAAATTAATTAGTTTCATGTGTGATCTGTAAGCATCCTTTAATATGCTAACAAATATTAAAATATCAAAATATTTATTTAACATTTATTAATTAATGCAACTAATACTGATAAGGAAAGCTGTGCCGGTACATCAGTCCAAGTTGATAGAAGCGGCAATAAGCACACTTTGGCAATTTCAGCAAGCATTTATCCAGTCTCACCAGAGTTTATTATAATTTTCAGATTTTTGCAATTATAATGATTCCTAAAATACATTAATAATAATAATAATTAACCGTTCTTAGAACGCATTATGCGTAGCCTCAATGCGTTTACAATAGAAAATAGAAAATTTCGAAAAGCTAAAAACTTAACAATTTACAATATTTCTAGAACTAACTAATATACGAAGAACTCTAGTGTGTCTAAAAACTTACCATGTTAACAAGTGGACTAACTCTAATAATTGCCATTATTTGTTTCTCTGTAGGACGTTGGTCTCGTATCCCTGGAATCTTAAGGCAAATCGACACTGGATACTCTCGTGCAGTTTGGGGAACCAACCGTCATCATCAAATCTGGAAACTCAAACGCAACAGGCGAAGTTGGAGACGTGTTGGTGGCGGTTTAATGCATGTTTCTGCCGGAGAGGGAGGAATATGGGGAATAAACCGACATCACAATATCTACTACCGTTGGGGTGAGTGAACGTCTGTAGCATAGTATCTTTGTTGTTTTGTATCTTCAAATATGTTCTCTTCTAAAATTTTAATACATTTGTAACAAGTAGAATTCTTAGCCTAAAGTATACAACGTTAAGTAACTACAAAAATACACCGTTTTGTTGGAATCAATTGATGACTGAACTAGTTATGGTTGCATTTTATATTGTTTAGATGTGGTGAGCATTGTGACCTTTTCATAGTTATTTTTGTATTATATGTTAAACTGAAAGTATACACTGCGTTTATTTCTTTAGGCTCAATGCGCAACAGAGTCGGCAGCCGTTGGCATCACATTGGTGGGAAGCTGATGCAGATTGACTCTGGACCGTTTGGTCTCGTGTGGGGAGTCAACAGACATCACCAGATCTGGTGCCGTACAGGCATCACCTGGAAGAACCCGAAAGGAAGTGGCTGGCGCCGTGTTCCTGGAGGACTGAAGTATGTATCGGTTGGAGAGTTTGGTGCTTGGGGAGTGAACAGACATGACTATATATACATTCGATATGGTGTGTCCAGAAGAATACCTCAAGGTAGGAATCACGAATTCAAGTGAAGTTGATCGTAGTTATTGGAGTACATATATTCAGGCAAGCTATACTACAGCTGGTTGGTATATGTGTTTGAATTTGTCATAAATTAAGACACGAAAGGTTTACTTTTAACAACGAGCAATAAATTGTTGCTTCGTATTGAAAAGGAAACTTGTGAAAGTAGTCAGTATGAGAAAGTACGAGTTCAACCAAATCCCAGTCCAAACATTGCCCCTAATTCAAATCTAATATATTAATTCTGATTTATACGTAGTATGTCGATAATAACGATTCTTATTCCTACAGATTAATCTTTTGAAAATATAATTTAGAGACTCTTGTTGTCACAACATGCTACAATAAGAAGATCCAAATTGCAAGTTATTAAAGTGCAACCAAATGAAATCTTATAACCTTTTATCATTACTATTTAATTTATATCAGGCCGTCGCTGGGTTCACGTGGGTGGACGCTTGAAGCAAATCGAAAGTGGTCCGAATGGTGCAGTATGGGGTGTAAACAGAGCAAACCAGATATACTTCCGTTCAGGAGTTACTCGTGGACGACCAATTGGAAGAAGTTGGGTTCGCATTGGAGGAAGTCTCAACTATGTGTCAGTTGGATGTTCGGGTGTATATGGTGTCAGCAAGAATGGTCAAATATGGCGTTATAGAGGTAAGGTAACTTGTTTGTGCTCATGTCCGTAATAGATTCTTAGTAATCATTTTGACTGTAGCTCTGTAGAATAGATATAGCCGGGGCCACAGGTTTGTCATGAAGCCTCCGGCTGTAAATTAAATTGCATTTACAAAGTTGTCGTTGTTGTTGTTGTTGTTGTTGTTGTGTTATTATTTTGTTTATTATTATTATTATGCCAAAGTGCTCAATAAAAATAAATGTTATCTTTAGGAAGCAGAGGTCGCCGATTACTGAGATGTCACGGAGTTGGTATGTATCCATTGCACTTGTTGATAATCATTTTTATGAATAATAATAAACTAGGTGTTGGAACTCAAAATATTTTGTGAATTTCATGGAGGACACGTTTTCTCTTTTCACAGATATTCACCGTCCAAGACCTAAACCAGCAGGTAAGATCCAATATATCATGTAATTCATTACACATTTAAGTAGTATGCTATTTCTTATTCAGGTGTCAGTAGTCAATAGTACCTATTTATCTCGCTGTTTCTCAGTTTCCATACTGAAGTATACCATCCTAATTGTCTTCCAATTTATATATCTGCGTACCTGCCTACCTATATACTTATCGAAGTACTCTCTATCCAATTGCTTTTCTACTTATCGACGAACTCTTGCTGTAGGTAGTTATACTGTGTATTCTGATTATAGAACTGTGCAGAGTATATTAAACTGTGATTAGTGCACACCAAGATTCAATTGACGTAATGAACGTTGTGCAAATGAAGTTAATGCTGTATTTTAAAATGTCTTACTTAATACCGTTAATATTAAACTACTTCGCCATTCTTAGCCCGCTGGCAACGTATTCCTGGCGGTTTGAAGCAGATCGATACTGGATACTCACGTGCTATTTGGGGAGTGAACCGAGCTGGATATATCTACAAACTAAGACGGAACAAGAGAAGTTGGAGACGTATTGGAGGACGGTTGATGCATATATCTGCTGGAGAAGGCGGAATATGGGGAGTCAATCGACATCACAATATCTACTATCGAGGAAGTGAGTATAGTTTGTTTTTTATTTCCTGTATATCTTCATATTTGTTACGGAGTGTGTTATTGGCTTTGTTGTCGCCTTTTAGGACAGTAAATTAAAGGTCTGGAAATCTTGCAGCTCATAGTGCTTGAGATTTCATTCTTGACAAGTTATGTAGGTGGAGACCTAACCTAAAACGATTTCTTCCTCTCAAACGCCAAAGGTAAAAATTGAATATAAACTCTTTTGAAATATTCAGACTCCATACGCAACAAAGTCGGCAACAGATGGTATCACGTCGGTGGTAAGCTGATGCAGATCGACTCTGGACCATTTGGTCTCGTGTTGGGCATCAACAGACATCACCAGATCTGGTGCCGTACAGGCATCACCTGGAAGAACCCGAAGGGTAGTGGCTGGCGTCGCATACCAGGAGGACTGAAGTACGTATCGGTTGGAGAGTTTGGTGCTTGGGGAGTGAACAGACACGACTACATATACTTCCGATATGGAATGTCACGACGAAGACCCCAAGGTAAGCATGCTAACTAAAACATGTACGAATGAGAAGATCGGGGTTCTTGGTACTGGAACTTTGTCTCATTGTAAGAAGAATCTTAGGTTGGGTATAGTGTAATGCAGGTTTCAGTGGTACTAGTTGATGAAAACATTTTCTCGAAAGATGACTCTTGAGTTCTCTTGTTGCTTTTTACAAGAGAACAAATATATTGTCTGAGAATGGCAACAATTAACTGATTTGTTTATTTGCAGTAATAGAGTTATTATACGACTGATTTTAAAGTTCCTTAAACGTTCTCCTAGTAAAATTGCATCCTTGCTTCAAAATCTATTTGCTTTTAAATTTCGATGGAAGTATAATTTCGAGCCACATGGTCTTTCATAATCTAGTCCAAAGATAACAATGAGGTTTACAAAACATCCAATCATTAATTGGTACATCAATTAATGCGATTGTGATTTTAGAGGTAAATATTGATTGAAGTGAGAACAGTCTTACAGCCTTCCATAATCCAGTTAGACAACGATAGCAACAAATTGGGTTTGAGTAGAATTATCAAGGGGCGTATAACAGCATGCACCTAACACCTGGTTTGGTATGCTTGTAGGTACTCGATGGGTCCACATTGGTGGTCGGCTAAAGCGGATCGAGGCTGGACCAAGTGGCGTTGTCTGGGGTGTGAACAGAAATAACTTGATCTATTATCGTGCTGGTGTTAGTCGAAGAAGACCAACTGGCCGAAACTGGGTACGCGTCGGAGGAAAGCTGAATTATGTCTCTCCCGGATGTACGGGCGTGTATGGTGTAAGCAAGAATCAACAAATATGGCGTTACCGAGGTAAGCTGACTGTAGATATATCTAGCAAGCTCTATTTTACAAACCACCAATTCTAGAGAATATACTAATTGATGGTATTATCTGTCATTCTAATTTAGGAAGAAGAGGTTACAGACTACTGAAATGCCGTAGTGTGGGTAAGTTCAAAATGTTTTTCTCAGGCCAGTTATATTTGCTTGTTTTCTATTTTTTTATTTGTTAACATCTGGTAAAGATCTTTCGAATCTAATCTAATTTAAATTTATTTAACACTTTTAGATGTCCACCGTCCAAGGCGTACTGGTAAGTAATGGTTACAAGAACATTACAACTATAACCTAAACACACCACGAATGATTAAATCTTAGCCGTGCCCCATTAACTACTATTCGACCGCCTTTTACCAACTGCTTGTTTTATCTTGTATTTCAATGGAATGTTGTATCTTATTCACTTTTTTTGTGTTTCGAACAATGGATTGAATCAAACACATGCTTATAAATCTACTGCTTAATTACAGGACTTTGGCTGCGTATTCCTGGAGGCTTGATTCAGATCGACACTGGATACTCTCGGGCTATTTGGGGAGTGAGCCCAGGTGGAGCCATATGGAAACTTAGACGCAACAGACGAAGCTGGAGGCGAATTCCTGGAGGTTTAAAGCATGTATCTGCTGGTGAAGGTGGAACTTGGGGAGTAAACAGGCACAACAACATTTACTATCGTTGGGGTAGGTCCTTAAGAAAGGAATCTTCTTGAAAATGAACTGCTGTGTATGCTATTCTATGAATATATTGAATCTCAAACCTTATGATTTCTCGATTTATGGAGGCTCTTACCTTGAATATATGCAAGAACGTAGAGCAGTATGTCTCTTGAGGTTTATACACGAGTTACCGTTTTTATCTTTCCGACATTTTGGACCCAATAAAACAAGCCTACTACTTTTTTCTTAGTCTTGAATGTATTGGTGCAAAGAGCACAATTACAATCATGTGTATAAATTGCTGCTGTTCTAATGCAATTGCGTTTGGAGCAGTGAAAACACAATGTCTATACTAGATCTTATATTACACACCTATCGACTTGATGTCTTAACGTGGCTTTCAGTATTCTTTTTATAGACTGACGTTTTATGCCTACTATATATTTAGGATCGATGCGCGGTAGAGCTGGTAACCGTTGGTTCCACATCGGTGGCAAACTGATGCAGATTGACTCTGGTACGTTCGGTCTCGTGTGGGGAGTAAACAGACATCACCAGATCTGGTGCCGTACAGGCATCACCTGGAAGAACCCCAGAGGAAGTGGCTGGCGCCGCGTTCCTGGAGGGCTAAAGTATGTATCCATTGGTCAGTTTGGCGTCTGGGGAGTAAACAGACACGACAATATTTACTTCCGATATGGAGTGTCGCGAGGAAGGCCTCAGGGTAAGAGTCATTTGAGTTTAAATATTACTACTTTGGATATCACTAATATTGTTAACAAAGAATGTCATAATGACAGCATTCTACACTATAGACGAACAATACAAGAAATTAAAAATGAAAGGATACCAGTTTAAGATTAGTATATATTTAACTTGATGGAACTTATGGCATACCTTACAGTTTGTTTCTAAGAGAAACCTTTTGATATATTTAAGAGTTAGATGGCTGTCTTAGCTTTAGTTTTGTACAACTGTAATTTCCTGTAGTAGCAGAAAAGGGTGACACGAATGTAAATGCGAGCATTAGATGATGGATGTATATGGCTTCTATCTGATGGAACTGAAGCCACATTATTGCAAGGCATCTTTACATGTTATCAAATTGAGCTTGATAAAGAAAATCCTGACAAGAACTCTACCAATAATTGCTCTCTTAATTTGAATGTTTTCTTATCACTTTACGACAAGTACAGATGGAAATTTGTACAAACTTGTAGTTCGTATGTATGCTGTTGACCGAGGAGAAGCGATATAGCAAGGTACGTCAAATCATATCCCTATTCATCTAAATATTTTGGTTAATATTGTTAGGTACTCGCTGGCGTCACATCGGTGGTAAACTGAAACAAATTGAGGCTGGACCAAACGGAGCAGTCTGGGGTGTGAACAGAGGAAATTATATCTATTTCCGAGCTGGCGTCACTCGTCGCAACCCGATTGGTAAATACTGGGTACACATTAAAGGTCGTCTGAACCACGTATCTGTGGGATGTGTCGGTGTTGTTGGAGTAAGCAAGAACAAACAGATATGGCGTTATAACGGTAAGTGGTAATCGTTTTTCATCTGTTCAAGTTTATATGAAAAACAAAAAATAACAAATAATGGAAAACAAATATTTCTATATAGTTTTGACGGTATAGGATTCTCAGTACATCGTAGATAGACCTAGTTTAATCGGAAGGCAAACGTTTGTTACTCAGATGAAACTGATTACAACTCAAGATACACAGAAATCTCTCAAACGTGAATGTGTTATCTCTTGGCTAGACATTCTACGGTATATTTGAAAATGTAAGCAGCGGGCAGTACAATGATATCCAAGTACGTTGTACATGTATTATAACCGCTGGCATAACGAGAAAAATGCATTCTAAGCTACGCTAATTCTACTATTATTTATCTATCGTGGTAATTTTTTTTAGGTAATTGATGTTCAGATATTTATATTGTCTGTTTTCTAATTCAGGGCGAAAAGGAAGAAGACTGCTACGATGTCATGGCGTTGGTAGGTGTATTTAAGATATGTTGATCAAAGATATCCATTATACTAACTATTAATCATGACCTTTGTACTTGTTGCACCAAGGACTAAAATGCGTGATTTACTTTACCAACAGGCATACATCGACCCCGACCACCGCCGAAAGGTATGAAATTTATTATGTTTCTTTAATAGTATAATACCGCTACGTTTTGACACTTCATGAAAACTATGATTTCAATAGTTGTTCGTGAATCAACCTTTAACCATTTATTCTCGAAATAACGTATTCCCCCGCAACATTTTGCTCCAATATTACTGTGAAGCTAGGCGAATAACTTGAAATCGTGTTTTCTTATGCACTACGATTTCAGAGATATGAAAAAATTAGGAAACGTTTTAGTAGGAGTTGTCGTAGTTCCTTTAGCATGTTTTTCGTTTGTACCCTGCAAATTATTTTAATAATTTCGTATATGAGCGATATACAAAGTAGTTGGAAACGATTTCACTCTTTTAATTCGTAGGACGCTGGGTTCGTATTCCTGGAGGCTTGAAACAAATAGACACTGGTTACTCGCGAGCTGTTTGGGGAGTAAATCGTGCCGGATATATCTACAAACTGAGACGAAACAGGAGAAGTTGGAGACACATCGGAGGTCGGTTGATTCATGTATCTGCCGGAGAAGGAGGAATCTGGGGAGTGAATAGCGGACACAACATATACTATCGATGGGGTAAGGAGTTATTTTTGTCACTGAAAAGCCCCTAAGGGGAGTGTCAATAAAGTATAATATTGTATTGCATTACATTGCATTGTATTGTATTGTATTGTAAAATTGTTTGAGCGATCTGTGTTCATAATAGTTTTAAAAAATTGGTTTTAGCAGATCTAAAAATTTGTGTTTTAAAAAATAGGAAACTTTTCTCAAAACAGTCTAAATTTTCGTCGTCCTTCTGCGAACTTCATCAGAGACTCTGAAGACTCTATTGTATTGTATTGTTTTATATTGTATTGTTAGCATTGTATGGTGTTGTAATTAGTTTTAGGTTTACGAAGACCACAGCCCTTGCATGTAAAGTGTTATGCCATATTAAATGAAGTTGTTATTATTAACGGTCCTTAATGATTTTAATTAATATTAATAGTCGTTAGTGAATTCGTCCTGAAAGCACCACGATTCTTCATTGTTGCCACTTACTAGAGACGTACAATGGTTAGTTGTACTTGGTTATTTATTCATTATTAATATGGCAGAATATAAGACTACTTCCATACTTTTCAGTTGTAGTATATTGTAGATTAATACTATATTCTGTGGCTGTTTGTAAGGATCCATGCGCAACAAAGTAGGCAGCCGTTGGCATCACGTTGGCGGTAAGCTGATGCAGATTGACTCTGGACCGTTCGGTTTCGTGTGGGGCGTCAACAGACATCACCAGATATGGTGCCGTACAGGAATCACCTGGAGAAACCCTAAGGGAAGTGGATGGCGCCGTGTTCCTGGGGGACTGAAGTACGTATCTGTTGGAGAGTTTGGTGCTTGGGGAGTGAACAAAAACGACTACATATACTTCCGTTATGGATGTACTCGAAGACGTCCACAAGGTAAGAAAATAAAATTGATAAGTTGCAAGGTACAAAACCTACTTTGAGCCGATAAACTACAAGCGTTTATGACAGAAACCCAGGTGAGGACAGCAAATGGAAAATCGTTGAATCCGTTTAGTTATTATAATAATTTATAGTCCTGATAAGAAATTAACAATTATTCCACGAACGCGCGTTGATGAGAAATGATAGAAAGCTGATAACTAGTGAGCAGTGAACCAATCATATTGCTACAAATTCAATATCTATTGGTTGGTATTTGATAACCAACATTAGTAGAAATTTGCGGTATTTGATAACCAACATTAGTAGAAATTTGCCGTGTTCTATTGCAAATGGACGCATTTGATTGGTTCTCTGAGCGTTTGCTATTAGCCGATA
>JANVCJ010061650.1:0-13167 GCA_026413505.1 Epizoanthus ramosus | reverse complement strand
GATTGTTGCCTGGTTCAACTGCAACGTTTGGTTCTCACTATCGAAAGAAATGAGACAATTTCTAATACCAAGATGTTTAAATTGAATCATTGAATTATGAACAATACCTACTTAATTATCTTTTAGTTCTTGGTAAAAACAATAATCTAGCATTATTTTATTTTTTGTGGATCTAGTAAAATCAAAATATAAGGTTGAAAATACTAATACCTAATATACTCAACTACTTGATTAACAGACATTCAACATCGCAACCACTATAGTATCTATGTAAACCTAATAACTTTATTGTAAAGACTGTAAAGTAACGTATACGTAAAGCAACAACGTTGTTTGCGATCTTATGCAAGATAGCATTCGGATTTAGCATTTTCTTCTTGTTTTTCAAAACAATAAATAAATGTTGAAAATGAGTGAAAATATTTTTGGAGTCAACATTTCTAAAAGCTCAACGTTTCTACTTTGAATGTATGGTTACATGATATTTTGTTTGCTTCGAGGAAGAAGGGCATTCCATGTTCGTAGAAGGGTGCGAGTTCCTGGAAATGTTTAAGCTAGATATAGATCAGAAACTGATATGAAGGAAGCGAAAACATTGGATCATGTAGAAGCCATCGATATTGAATCCAATAGAGCCTGTTCCATCTGATTCTGAATGCGATTGAGGAGTAACTGCACAACGATAAACTTTAAGGATTTCTATCCTCATAAGTATAAATCTATAAAGAGATGGAACAATACCTGGCACTGACCAGACTAGTGTTGTTTTTTTGTATGTCAATTTTTGCATCAATTATAGGCCGGTCATCACACTGTTAGGCTGAACGAGAGTTTTCCATAGAATTCAGAATGGCTTTTACTTCTTTTCAATTGTCAAACACCGAAACCAACCCAAACAAACTGGACCTAGACATTCAGAAACCCGATCGCTTGAACAACAGGTGTAGACACAGTTGGCACTGATTGTGTTGTGATTGCAGACTGAGCTGGTGCTGTCTTGACTGTTTGGAGGGTTGGTGATGCTGCTGCAATATAATGAGCGTAGATCAAACAAAGTTGTAAAAGGTGCAGTTGATGCCTCACCTACAGGTTCTGTTGCTGTTTGGTCCAGTATCCAGTCTTGACCGGGCCGCCTTCCTTGCAGAATTTTAGTCATTCTCTCAGTCTGTACAGCCAATTTGATCAGGGAAAGGCATCAGTCAAAGAAGCTTATATACCAACAACACAATTTAAATACGGTCATAATGTGGTTGCTTTATAATATGAATAACTCTAACTGGAAAACAATGTTTTTAGGTGGGGGGAGGTACATATTGCAGACATAATATACTTCAACAACAAAGTTAGGCCTTTCTGTTTCAACATGAAATGGTGTCATACACTAACACATGATAAATGCAGTCAATACTAGCTGCATTGAAAGGCAGGGAGTAGCACATTGCATTTAAAAAGCAAACTAAAAAATGTATATGTACAAAATACTACATGTATGTACATCTAATTATATGTAATTAAAATGAGCAACAATAAGTTCAAAAAATATGATATGATGTACATATACCTGGGAATGCTTGTGTTACATTCATTTGGACACCCTGTAATGACTTTAGGGCACAACCTTGACAAATGATCTGCCTTGGTTGTCTGTGTGATTTTCGTCTCGCACAATTCACATGCAATGACAATGAGTGGGCAAATATCCATGTGGAACTCTGCCTTTTGTCTTGGAAGTTGTACGGGGCATCCCTTGCACTGGATAATGTATTGGCATTCTGCTTCATGCTCTGGAAGCTGTTGCAGAATACCTATTAATTATTTTATTAGTATATGTAATGTAAAAGTAATGGTACAAATAAACAAAAATGTTGTTGTTGCTATCCACTCACATCCAGGGAAGTCTAAAGTGGGTGGGCATTGCACCCTTAACTTGGATATTAACTTCTTCAATGCGAGGCTTGAACCTGGTAGCAAGCTAATGAAAGCCAGACACTGTGGGCAACGAGATTTGTGCTGCAGCCACTCTTGTAGACAGGCAGCACAAAATTCATGTCCTTCAGGACATGTGCTTGGGTTGTTGATGACACCCATGCATATTGTTGTTTTCGTAATGCAAAAGGCACATACATGACCCAACTTATTACTTTATACTGTGCTATTTTCTCATGGCTTTGGGATTGTATTTCTATATACATCCATATCTATAACTTTATATATTTATAGTATAGATTTACTGATTATATGTATAATGAAACCGGTCAAAGTGAGTCTTACTTTCCATGATTAATTACATTTCAAATGCACCAGGGCCCGCGGAGCGGCTCCGAAAGTGGTGGTGGTGGGGGGCTTACCGAGCGCTGGAAATGCACTTAAATTTTAAAACCGTTATGGAGAGAATAACATTTTGAAATCAGGCCTGGTGTCGGGGTAAATGAAGCGGCTGTTTGACTATTATGGAAGAGATTCGGAGCAATGACAACTGAACAAAAATGTGTTCCTCTATTACAATATCGCGGCCTCCCTTCCTTGGTTAACAACAAAAATAACTGCAACTTTACATATTCATATACATGCAATTGACACTCAAATGTAGGCAGGCGTTCAGTTATAGATACTGATATATTAATCTAACAACAATTATTGAAAGCTAAAGCGGCTTGCTTGAAATGTCTGCTTCTTTAAAAGTTCCGAAGTTATGCTTCTGTTTTCATTTCTTCCAGCAACATCATTTGCTACATCCAGTATAGATATGTTGTCTGTCCTCGTCTTGTGAGTGTTCAGTAGTGTCAAATTGGTAGAACGTTCCTGTGTCATCGTCAAGCGAAGCCAAGTTTTCAGTCACCTTGCAGCGGTAAATGATCTTTCACCCGAGCCACTAATGGCAGGATTTACTAAAAGGAGAAAACAAATTTTGATAACTTTACTTTTCATTGCTTTCTCTGGCCCACTTAACTCTTTTGTTGCCGCGTGAATGTCATCAAAACAAGTAAAGTCGTTGATGAAACTTGCTTGCATTAGAGTTTGGAATATATCTAACTGGGCAACTAGGAGTTTCGTATCTATGTCATCTGCGTAGTGCTTTTCTAAGTTAATAAGTTCTTCTTTCTCCTGCTTTTTGATGGCTTTGAGAAGCAATGACTCCATTGTGGCATATGCTTTAAAGCTGGATTGGTCGAAGCGCTTCTCAATTGCGTTTGTTATAAGATCAATAGCTTCAAAGTATATCTGGCGATAATGGCTTTCAGGGTTTTCAGGGAAATGCGGTGTCCTGTCCCAACTTCAAACCTCTGCGGGGCACGCCTTTTCCTTGGTAACACTGGTTCAGCCACACATTCATGCATCTCACAGGTCTCCAATACGGTCTCATAGAAGCTCTTGAAGCACTCTTCAGTTCGCAAGTTTTGGATGGCTTGTTTCGTCAGGCCACCGAGACGTTTTGCACTTATTGCTGACATTTTTGTGGCTTGCAATGACTTTGACAAGTTGCCTGTATGCATGTATAGCTTCGCACCTAAATGCAGTCCAAAGAAAAAGTCAAAGGTCTTCATTTAGGCTTGACACCCAAGCAACCGACCGCGCAATTCCGTCTCCACTTTTTTCTCTCCATTGAGACACAAATCCCACTCTTGCAACAGGGCTGTATAATTGTCTATAATTCTTTGGAAGCAGCTAGCTCGCACAGTCCACCTGGTTGGACAAACCGCCATAATTGATTTGGCCTGTCCGTCATCCCCCTCAATGTTCTCTTTTATTTCACTGAGGAGATTCTCACGCTTTGGGGAAAACTTGATAAGAGTAGCAACTTCTTTGGCATTGTCCATCGTGTCTGACAGTAGTTTGCAATTTTTCGTCATATCTTTGACACTTAAGCTTAATGAATGGCCATAGCAATGGGTGGGGTGTGCTTTCGGCTGAATATCCTGAATTCGCTTAGCAACACCCGACTTGTATCCTAGCATGTTACTTGCCCCACCAAAGTAACAAAGTGGTAAAATTCCTTTCATATGCAACAGGATGAGCTGATGTCATTTGGAATAGACTCGGATGGTCCAGCACCTTCTGTGGAATGGGGAAACTTACAGGAATATAACACACATGGAATTATTGTTCCCGAAGTTTGTCATCCATTCCCAGATAATTCTGTTAGATTGCACGAAGTCACTGACCCACTGCAAGTATCTGTCAACCATGGTATTGACATTTACGAACAATCCCTTGAACTGTTATTAAGCATTCTGTGACTGCAAACCAAGCAGTGCTTGTGAACATAGACTCTTTAAATATTTTTCATCACATTGTTGTTACTGTAAACATTGCAGAAAATACATTGTGAAAGTGCTAGTATCTTGAAAACAATTTCCCCATTATCTGTGAACAATTTGTAATCATCTTCTTGACATAGCAATAGTATAGCCTGTCAAAACACTGATCTTGTATACACTGGTCTTTATTGTACACATATTTTCCTACCTATACTAATTTATGATTTCCGGCTTTACA
This sequence comes from Epizoanthus ramosus, assembly GCA_026413505.1. Taxonomy (NCBI): domain Eukaryota; kingdom Metazoa; phylum Cnidaria; class Anthozoa; order Zoantharia; family Epizoanthidae; genus Epizoanthus; species Epizoanthus ramosus. The sequence goes on along the minus strand of JANVCJ010061650.1, from coordinate 8,670 downwards.
TTATTTAGCTTTGAATAGCTCTTTGCTGCATTCCATGGTGTGCCACATGTAATGCAATATTCAGCTACATGTATCACTGTAAACACTGTACACGTAACTCAATGAGCTGGAAAAAGCAGTATTACTGTCTGTGAAAACTTGTCTCATGGGAGTCTGCAGTAATTTTATTTCCAGTTTGGGTCTATACAGGGTTCTGCTGCCACCTGTAGTCTCTGAATTCCTATAATTTTTGTGAAATTTCTTTCAAGGCCTGAATCCTTGACAACCGGGTCTGTGAAAAACTTGCATCTTGAGTGGGCATGATAATTGTTTTTGGTTGGCCTTTTGATCACCATAATTAAATCTTTATTGCTCATTTTGCCTACTCCATTTATCAAAACAATCTATTTGTTTCAGCTAAGTTATAATGCACAAAACAGTTTGCAATGTCTGCAATAAGGCTCATCAATGGATGTGCTTTATTATTTAAGTTATTCAGAGGAGACTACCTGCTACCTGACTTATTTGTAAAGTGCACTTTTCTCCTTGTAATTTTACAGGTGATCCAGGTAGCAAGTAAACTACTGTGGATAATTTAACCAGTTAAATGCACCCACTGACAAGCTCTATTGTGGACATTATCCAAGCTAGCTGTCTTGTGCTTAATCCAATTATATATGGTGACGAGTTTTAGAAAAAACAAGTTTCAGTGGCAGATTTGCAAAACAAGAAATTAAATTGGTCTGGTGTGATTTATAATTTTCATAACAAAGCAGTAACATTTTTGTTGAAAAAAACTGTCCAGAGAAATCTATATGCTACTTGTACCTGTTTCTCTCCGGCATGTCTCCTCCAGGTATTTCAGCAGGAAGTGAAGGCTTGATCTTTCTTGCTTCAATACTTGTCTTGAATACTTCCTTTATAACTTTTGGGTGGTTTTCCAAGAGCATAATGTTCTTGAGGGCTTCCAAACCTCCCCTCAACTGCTGCAACTCGGAAAGGCGCTTGTGCACAACTTGATAAACCATGCATTCATATGCAATGTTAGTGGCATTGTTCTTGGTTAGCATTCTTGTTGCCCCCAACTGACAAATCAAGGTTAATACAGCTTCATTTGACTGTAGCTCTTCGGCGTTTTCATCAGAATCCACAGCCACAATGGTTTCCAAGAGCTGCCTTGTCTCTAAGTCAGGTACATCTTCCATCCTGACAACTTAATTCACATGCTGATTCTACTGAGCCAGTGTGCAGAAACACTCTAACAGGTTTTGCCAGCCCAACAATAGGGAACTGAACATGTATGATGGCATGGGCCATTGTTTGACCAGCCATCTTGAAAAAGCCCTTAAGTGCCAATTGCTGGGAATGAACCGGTAATTTGTGACCGAGGTCCCCTTCAAACAGTTGAGGATCGGTGGAGTGTAATAGAGTTTCAATAACAATTTGAAAAAGTTCCTTTGCTGGACCCCCTGCGTCAGCTGCTTCTTCTTCAGTGTCTGAACCATCTTCACTACTGTCTGAAACAAAGTATACAATTTGAGGCCTATCCAGCTTGATTGCTGAACTCTTGTAAATTCTGCACACTTCCTTCATTGGTTTCTTTGAACGGTTGAAAGTTATATGGTGCGAGGGTCTTTCAGCTTTGATAATTCCACTCCTGAATTTCTCCATGATCATCTCGCCAGTCAAGCCTGTACATGATAAGATGAGGTATATAAATTTATACAATAAAATAGCCTTATTTTAAAAAATAATTACAAAAACTGTGATAATGCGAAACATGTAATATAATGTATCAGTCAAACGAAACCCCCACCATACCCCCCCGGGACATGGTAGGGGCTTTGACAATAACTGCTGTCAAATATGATCAATAGCCCCACCCCCTAGGGCCAAACCGTTGTACAAAACGGTGCAAATAGTGTCAAATCCCCCAGGGTATAGGGGCATCTATAAAAAAAACTTTGTACTGGTCATTAAATTGTCAGATCATAGCAAACTATTTCTTGATTTTCTGGTCATGAAATCTTGCACAAATGGCATGACAAATCATTCAATTTTAGTGTACAAAACTGTACGAACCCTGGACAGTTTTGGAATAGATATTGAAGTGTATACATGTACCACATATTTCATAGTGCTCAGTCTTCTTGTTACCACTTCAAAATTACTGTCTTTTGCGTGTAAATTATCTGCAGTTATTCTCCCAGATTTATATACTTCCTGCTGGACCACAGGCATAGTTTCATTTAATTTGTGATACGGTTTTAGAAAACTTTTAGCAGAAATTTGGTCAAGAATGCTTGAAAAAGGCCGAGTAAGCTAATTAATCTGCATACTTGTGTGATGTTTGTGACGTGCATGCACTGAAAAGGAGACTGTCTTTTAGGGGATCATGGAGACATGTTCCCCTGTGAAAATCATAAAAATAGGTTTTCTTTAAGAAAGCATAAAGCATGCGCAATTTCCATATCAGAAAATGTATGTATTTTGTATCAGAATTTTAGCATGCTCGCTCTCCACTGGGCTTTACACTAATATCAGGAATAGGCACAGAAACAATGCACACAACGTTCTCAGAGGCAATCCAAGGCTCATTTATTTGTTAATGAATCGGTCATTGTCCTTGCACCCTGGGCAAAACCATTTTCCCAGAGGGGCACTGAGCAGCTCCATACACTCAAAATGAAACCACTCAGTGGGACATCTTGGATTATCACAGGCAACCATTTCACCTTCCTCTGGCCCACCACAGACACACCAGTGCGATCTTGTTGTCGAGGTATCTGAGAACATCAGTAAAATATGTCAAAGTTGCATTAAAGTAAGGGCGCATCTCTGAATATGCATGCATCCCCAAATTATCAGTTGCATTGGAAAACAATAACGATTGAACCGTTACCTCCAGCACATTGAGGGCACCTCCAACCTTCTTCCTGGTCACCAGTCAGGCCTATGCACTCAGGGTGAAACCATCTGAGAGGACAATCTCTGTTGGCACAAACAACCATGTCATCTAACTCTGTTCCACCACATACGCACCATGGCTCATTTGTGGCTCTACCAGTGTTGCTCCCCTTTTCTGCAAGAGATTACACAATATTCATTTATTCAAATATATAATACAGTGCTTGTGTTGTGACAAACATTTATTAATTTAATTATACTTGGCAAGTTACGTGTTCAATTGGCCTTCAAGCCTTCTGCACGGCCCTCCCCAAACAAACAACAGACACACATTACTAAGATATATAAATGGTAATGGAACTGAATGAAGTGCAATTTGGTCTGGAATAACACCATGAATTCAAAATCGAGCTAGCAACAAAGGTGACAAGTATTATTTATACAAAAATGAATGACATAAACTTTGATCTTTAAAAGCAATTTTAAAGTTATATTTATTTTGAAGTATTTCACTAAAGGTAATGTTTTTTCATTGTGTGTTTTCCAACTTGCATGTACTGGTGATTAATATATATTGCAATTGCATTCTATTATGGATGTTTACCTAAACGATTTTGCCTTCTTGTGACCACAGCTTTTCGTGCTCCTGCCTGTCGCCTCTTCTTAACTCCGTACAGATGGTCTACCCACATTTTTACTTCCTCTGTTTTAAGGAGGGTCTTTCTTGCTAATTCCTCCATCTCTGGAGCAGTAAGAACACGCTTCTCTCTTTGTACCTAAGAGATAACTTTAGCATACAGTATAAGAAGTATAAGAAGCTTAATTGGGTTCAATTCCTACTCACGGGATTTTTTTTCCTTTACATGTTTCCCTTCAATGTCTGCACTTGTCTTCGTCTGCACCTAGCATGTCAGAGTTTAACCTCTCTGATGATGATCACATACATCGAAATATATCACAAGAACCTAATTTTATTTTAATTGTATGCATATTTTATATAACAATTGACCACTTATATAAGAACTTCTGAGGCTAAATTGGTTCTTATATATATAGGTTTTTACTGCACCACACCTGGAACAAGACTTACATTAACGTTTGTACATATATAGTGCAACTACCAAAACAAGAACACACAGTGCTTAGCTTTTTGTCATCCACAAGGAATGCCATGACACTACTAACTTCATGCACTGCAAATAGCAAGGCAAACAACTAACCTCCTGAAAGGCCTTCTTGATAACAATGCTTGGTGGTAACACCTGTGCTTCTGGCTGTAGCTCGAAAGCTTCACAAGCTGGACGATAATGGCCTGAACAACTGCCGTTGCACTTCTCACAGTTTCTGGATCCCCAGGGGCGGCTTGGATCTGGCACAGGAAAGGGCAGATAACTTAGGGGTGGACCACCAGGATACCATGTTGATTCAGATGGAGGGCATCCTCTTTGACACACTGGGTGCTCACAATCTTCTTGATAACAAGCTTTCAGTTCAAAGATGTAATCTGGTGGCAAATTATTGACCATGTGTCTCTTACGCAAATTCCAAATGTCAACAAAGTACTGATTTAGCTCTGGCTTTCTGTCTTTGAGCTTTTTCTTTTCGATTTGCTGCCACGTAGGAATACTAGTAGATCACTTCTTTGTGTCTTCATGTTACTAGCTCGCTGATCAGTTGCACCTCTGCAAGTTGTTATTAACGTTGGACCAAATGGCACATCTTTAACTCTGTCTAGATATACCTCAATTGCAGCCTCCATGTTTTGCTGATGTCTTTCTTCTGAATACCCCATTTCTGTCTCTGCTGAGCCGGTTAACGAAGATGGGATAAAGAGGTTTGCATGGGATCTGCCAACAACTCCATTCTGCAATTCCACAAGGTTGAAGCAGCTTGCACCACTATTCCTTGTGCTAACCAGAGTTACCTCTCTTTCTTCTCTTAGGTGCCATTCGGTCCAACGAAATTGTACTTCCAAGTGACCAGGTCCTTCTTCTGATCCACCATCTACTCTTATACAATCCACTTTCTTGTTATTAAAACACACATCCATTTCAGGATTTTCCTTTAGCATGTACAGATCAGCAAGGTGCTGAGTTGCTGTTTTTTCATGTAGGACCCCTGGAGCTTTCACAATTCCAACTGCAACACGATCAGTATTCTCTGTTTCCAAGAATAAACATGACGTCATCTGTAAATAACCTCCATACTTGGTAATATAGTCAGAATGAGTGGTAAGCTCAGGATTTCCTTCGATACAGATAGCCTTGTGATTCTTGTGGGTGTAGGTGCTATCGAGACGGAAGCCTGCTTGGTCGTCTCTGTTTAATACCAACTTATCCTTTCCATCTACCAGCTGGATCTTGTCGAGACCCTGGTAGAAACTATAAGACCAGTGGCTATCAGGGTTGAATTTCACATCGAAACCCTTTCTGGCTCGTCTACAAGTGATAGCTGCTGCACTCCTGTACCGCTTCGCCGAAATCCGCCGTTTGTTCCTCACAGCACATAGCTGTACCACAGTACCATAGGAGATCTTGGTGTTGTATTCTTGTTCAAGGTATGTCTGAAGTCTCTTGTAGGTGACTTTAGGCCCACCAACTTTCTTGTTACTAGCGAAAGTAAGTACACCAGTCCTTCTCCACTGATCTGCCCCGACACGATGTTCTCTGACAAACTGTTCCATCTTCTTTCCAATATCAGGAAATTTTGTCAGGATAATAGACACTCTCTTTGGGACCTTTCGCTTCAGAATAGCTTCCTTAGCCACCTCCTTTGCAATTTCTCTCTTTGCAGCATTCTTTATCCGCTGTCGCTCTTTGGCCACTTTCTGTTTTGCTTTATCAGACAAAATATCAGTTATGTCTGACCAACTGCCACATATTCTCCTTCAGATTCTGTTTCAAACAAGTCATCTGAGTTTCTTTCTACCTCTTCCAGATATACCTTCCTTGATATGTCAACCAGTTCAATTTCTGTCTCATTCAGTCCTCTGAGGGGAAACAGCTCGGCAAATTCATCAAGAATGTGATTGGTGGCTTCTTGACTGCTGTAGGGTGTTAATCGCCGCTTCACTTCATCAGCAAAGCTGAACCAGTTAAAATTACTTTCACGCAACATGCAGATCAGGTCTTCAAGTTTTATGCCCTCTGCAACAGCTCCAGGCGTGAGCATACTTCGTCCACTTCCACATGCAGCTTTGTGCAATTCATTTGCTCTTTCAGTTGTACATGTACTTTCATCTACTGCACTGTGTAGTCCACCTCCTCCAGTCCTGCCCAATCCAGCTCCACGGCTAGCACCACCTTTATCCCATCCCTGTCCAGTCCACCACCACCATCAGCTTCCTTCCCAACCCTGTCCAGTCCACCAGCACCATCAGCTTCCTTCCCAACCTTGTCCAGTCCACCACCACCACCTTCCTTCCCAACCCTGTCCAGCCCACCACCTTCCTTTCTAACCCTGTCCAGCCCACCACCTTCCTTTCTAACCCTGTCCAGTCCACCACCACCACCTTCCTTTCCAACCCTGTCCAGTTCATCACCACCACCTTCCTTTCCAACCCTGTCCAGTTCATCACCACCTTTACCTTTCAGGATTCTGCAAGGCTCTGGAACATCTTCATCTTCTGATGTGGAAATCCACTCAACATCATCCAATTCACATTCATCATCTTCAGAATCACTGGAGAAACAGTCATATCCTAAAGATGAAAGGAGTGCTTTTTCTTTGATGGCTGCCAGTTCCATTATGGTGTCCTTGATTTCAGTAGCTTTCTGCATGGCATGCATGGCATCTGTTAATTTATCTTGTTTTTCTTTCAAATTCTGGATACCATACATTCTTTGTGCTTCTCTGCCACTCAATTGAGATGTGACTGCCATTCGCAGAAGGAACCGGTCTTTCTCCGAGCTAGCCAATTGACACAAAGCTTCCAGTTTTTGCCTTGAAGGCAACTGATTTCTTGTGCTAGTCTGAGACATAAGAAATTGTTTCATAATGACTGCCAGCCTGACAGCATCAGTTCCAGGTTTGAGTTCTGCAGCATACAACTGTTTCAAACCACGATCTTTTGATTCTAACTCAATGATAATCAGGGGTAACTGCATTAACTGCCGTACTGCTTTACCACTGACATATTTCACATTTCGGAAATGTCTTTCAAATGTAGATTTTACAGGAAGAATTCCATCATTCAATACATCTCTTGCAAATGAAACAAGTCCACGACATTTGTTACAATTCAAGTATAAACTGGCATGACTATGTTTTCTTGTGCAATATTCTCCTCGGACAGTAATAAACTGTTCCAACGACAGATCGTTTAGCAATGAAACATAAACACCATTTTCCAGTTTGTATTGAGTGCGGTCTGACAAAGAACTGGAAAGGCTGGAAACATAACGCAAGTATTCATCGCTATAATAAGCGTCTGTATTTAAAAATCCTTATTCCCACTGCTTACATGTACATGGTCGCTGTGGGCCCCTTCAACAACCCTGTTAACTGATTCCCCTACTAGTGAAGAAGCATTATCTCCATGATCATCAGTGTCAAGTTTGTCTTCTTTATTTTCTGAATCAACAGTGATTGGTTTGGATGGCTCAGCAGCTTTGGCCAATAATTTTTGCAAAGGACCTAATGCAGAACTTGCTGTTAACGTTGAACTTGGTTGGATCTTCTGTTTCTTTTGGTACCATCCAGCTCTCGATTCTTTCCTCAGAATTTCTGCAAGTTCTTCAGCCTTGGCCCCTTTTTCTTGTTTCAATCTTGAAATTTCCTCATCCATTGAAGCTGCATGAAGATACTTCTTCATTTCTTCATCTCTCTGCCTTTGCTTTGTTAGAAGACCAATACGGTTTTGAAGACTGGTAATAGATTCTGTCAACTCCTTCCTGTATTTGTCTCGGATAGTACATGACATCCTCTTTTTCTTTGCTAAATTATCTTGACTCGAGGCAGCTGCTGTTCCAAATAACTTCGATCTTGATCGTTTCTTTTTGTAGGAAAAACCATCTTGATCAACTTTTTTCCTACACAACTCTAAAAGTTTTGGCCTCTCACTCTGACAGGGTTCTCGCTTTAGCAATTCTGGGTTATCAAGACATAGAATAAATGCGGCTTCATTCATCTTTTTGTGGTATGGCTTGTCGCTCAATTCAAACAGCTTGCTTCTTCTTCTTATTTCTTCAACACTCATTTGAATTTGTACAGTTTCATCAGCAACAGAGGGATCTTGTTGTGATGAGACCTATTAAAAGTTAACATATTTGTTTTTCATGGATCAAAGATCATTAAGGATCACTTTCTCTGAAACAAACAACTTTGTCAGAAACTCCATTGCTAGGAAACTAGTGCTCTTTAAAGACACAAAGCTACTTGGAGCAAGTGCAACTTTAAAAAACCTGACCAGTGTTTCTAACATATTTATCCTAAACAAGAACCCCTACTGCAGGCTGTGCTCAGCAAACTTCATACCCCGCTTCAATACTTTGGAACAAACCCAGTCCTAAAGTAGTGTGAACTGTGTACCTTGAAAACAGGAGAAACTAGCAAGTATTTGGCTACTTTTAAAGCGATTATTTACAACCAGCACAGCATATATATATTTAGTGAATAAATCCCTTGTGGCGACTCGTCTATCGGATGATATTCTGCCCGAGGCTAATAGATGGTCAGAAAAAGGAACAGTGGCCCGAGAAGCGAAGCATCGAGGGCTTCTGTGACTTTTGAGGACCATCTCTAAGCCAAGGGCAGAATATCATCCCATAGACCAGAAAGCCACAA
>JANVCJ010061428.1:0-13169 GCA_026413505.1 Epizoanthus ramosus | reverse complement strand
CTCTCTCTCTCTCTCTCTCTCTCTCTCTCTCTCTCTCTCTCTCTCTCTCTCTCTCTCTCTCTCTCTCTCTCTGTACATAGATATATTTAAGAATGTAGTCAGTTTTGGAGAGAATGCTGTACAAATTGTAAGCATATCCCATAATATGTTTTTAAAGTGCTGCTCCATGTGTGATTTGTTGCATGAGGAAAATAGAAGGCTTTAGGGTTACGGTTATTAGTTTTGAACCAATATGTTTGCATGGATGGCTGGAGAATGAAAGTTGCTTGCCATTTTGAAACCTGTGTGCATTTGAGGAATAAAGTCACCAGTGCAGAGAATTTGGAGGTTTTGATCAAGCGAGAAATTCCCCAGTGCAAAAACAAATGCAGAAAATGTTGTCAAGTATCTTCCAGAATATTACTTCAGAAGACATGCCAGATGTTTAACTAGCCTGTACTTTTGCAGCAGTCAGTCAAGGTAAGCAAAAGCTTTTCTCTTATTTCTTTAAAAAGAAAGTGTTTTTTTGTCTGGTTGTGGCCGGTTTAGGAGCGAAGGGGTTTTATAAAACAAAATTATAAGGGTTATCCATATCGTATCGAACTTAGCCTACTGTTATGGTTCGGAGTTTCGGAAGACAAAGACCTTTGTTTGCAGCTGCTCCTGAAAAGCTCTAAAAGTTTAGCATGTTGCGATGTTGCCACAGTAACAATGAGACTGATTAGTGACTCGTGTTGGTCATCAATAATATGTATCATGTTGGATCCAACAAAGTTGATTTCAAAGAAAAATATATTTTGACTGTCGTAGCGTTCCCTTACGATTAGAATATATTAACTTGTACTTTTTATCACGACTTCACACTAGAGAAGTGAAACAAGAGAAGGCTGTACAATAGGAAAGAAAAAAGCTTTGAAAATGTTCACGTTTACTTGTCCTTTCACTCCAACCTTATTGCTACTAAACTAGTAAGGATTTTCGGTACGTGGCCGTAGATTCTTATAACTCTAGCAACCACGTCAAAAGAGACGCCCTGGGAACGAAAGCTGTGACATTAGGTGTCTGGAATTACTGTCCTTCCCCATGAACAAAAGCTGGTGATCATTCGTCATCATTCTCCATCATTTGCCATCATTCACCGTTATTCACCACCTCTGGCAATTAGTCACCACCAATCGTCATCGTTTTCTATTATTCTCCACTTCCTGTCGACGAAGATGTTTTATTGCCTTGTACACAGGCCCTAACTCCACAATATCAATCGATTGATTACTTCCTCATCGACCTTCTGTAGAAGTTTGGAGAACACAGCTAATTATATTTACACATAGCTATTTTCTTCACCGCTTTCCAGAATTCAGGTATCCGTGAAGAGTAAATCGCAGGGTTAAGAAAACTGTTCGTGTAGTGCAGCAATTTGCAGAAGTATATCACGTTGTCAGGGGGGCCACACGGAAAACTTGTACATGTAAAAAAGAATATAATATTAAGAATCTGAAAGGGCATCCACGTAAGGATAAACACAGCCGTCACTATGAAGAGCGTCTTCGCAAGTCTTCTTTCCTTCTCTGTTTTCATGTGGAAGAGTCTTCGACTTTTGCGATGTTTACCATCCCTTCGAAGTTGTCGCGCTTTGAACCAGATTATCAAATACGCTATTATCATTACAAATGTGGATGAAAATAAAGACGTTATCAAACTGTAGAAGAAGACCTTGTGTGCCAGGAGACCGTACAGAAATAACAGGTACAAAGCCGAGAGAAATACAGCCAGAACCCACACTGATGATAAAAGCGTTTTGTAAAATTTGGAGTTGTAAACGCGATGCTTTAGAGGCCAACCAATCGCATACGTTCGCTCCAGCGCAATGGCTGTCAATGTGAAAATACTAGCGAGACCTGAGAAGATATCCATCACTTGAAATACTTTAAAAATTGTGGACTTGTCACTTGCTGCAGTCGGATCAAGCCACCGCGCTACAAGTTGATATATATACATAGGCACTGAAAATGTGCCAATTATGATATCAGCACAGGCCAGACTGATGAGGAAAATGCTAGTGCGCCTGCGCAAGAGTCTATTTCTTGTCAACGCAACGATAGCCAATGAGTTACTGGATAGTATTGCCAAGGCAACCAGCCCCAATGCAGAACACCAGCCCACGAGTTCTCTTAAGAGCATTGTTATTACTTTCAACGAGATAAGGTAGCACCTGCAGTGTTCCAATCCAAAACTTCCAAACTCTTGAAATACAGCAGAACCAGTTGTCTTCAAACTCTGCTACGGAAAATGGAAAATATAGTGTATGTCAATGTATTCTGAGTAGATGTGCAACAATTTGAGCGATCTTGATTTTATGACTCTAAGCACGACTTCGTTCTGGTTAGGTCATCTTTTTTCGTTTCTCTTCCCACTGTCAACTGACACATAATTGTCGGTGAACTGGTGCGACAAAGCTCGATCACTGTTGCAGTTTGTAGTATGTCTCTAACTGAACACCAAAACTTCTGTCGCACTGAATGTCTGATAAACTCACAATGTTTCTAAGCTCCAATGTCGAGTTTGAAGACTTGTGTCGTCACCACGAAGGAGTTGTCTCTTCAGTTGACTTGTCTTCATTTGTGACTTTTAAATATTCTGTGTTGATATAAGAAAAAAGTGTTATTTACAAATATATCATCAGTATTTAACATTACTTGACTAGTAAATCGTATGCCATTGTAACTGCAAACCTTTTATGATTGAATTTGAGCGGTATACGGCGACTTGCAATCATTTGACACTATGGGGTGAATATATAACTGCAAATTATATTACTTCTTCATAACTACATAACCACATATAGTTGATGTTACATTAAATGTTTAAATTAGAATCTAAAACTAATTAATATATTTTCAAACTGTACTCAGCACGTTGTCACGTGTTCAGAGGTGTTGCCAACGAATGACCATCTTTTGAACACGATAAAATAACGTAGTGTTCCTTCTAGGATATAAAGGGCATTGCTTGATTAAAAACCGAATTTATTTTTTCCCCTAAATAGGAGTTTTGGAATTCGTGCAAGTAATCGAGAGAAATAGAATTTTATGTTCTTTGTTGTGTCTCAGTCTTTGTGTTGCTTGGGCGTAGTTACACAAACAATCGTTTCTCCCGCAGCGTTTAACAACGTTCATTATTTAAACGTGGCTTGGCGACGTTCACCCACAATTTACTCAAGCTCCAACTAATACATGTCACGAGTGTTCGAAGTAGTCATAGAAGCCTGAATGACTCCTGATGCATGTACTGTAATACTAGACACGGCTGCACGTCACGTAAAGAGACAGCACCGCACACTGCATGATGCAACTGCCATTTTAGTAGATTAAACAAAATTTAAATGTGTGAAAGTAAACCGAGTGACCAAAGTAACTGTGTAATAACTGTTTTCCTAATTCCTTTGGCTTTGTAATCTCCAAATTTATTTTGTTACCACAATCAAATTAAATGTTTACATGTACACTGTACACCAGTAGCTCCTACTGCGGTAATATGTTTATCTGGTAATGAGAACGGCATGAAAATACAAGAGAAACTGTCGCATTTTCGTCAGCCAAGAAATATGTGGCAAAGATTAAACAAACTCAAATGCAGTTGACAAGTGGAGCTGTTCAAAGAAAGCTTTTACTATCTTCTTATTAGCTAATATATTTGCGGTTTTTCACTCGTACCGTGTGAAATATCATATTCTTGCTGCGTGAATTGCTTTTTTATCCATCAACAATAATAGGAATATTAAGCGGTTTTTTCATAGTAAATCCAGAATGTTCAAATGCGGCGAATTACCGCTGCACGAAATCAATTAACTTGTGAAAGGATTTTGCAAATAAATCACTCAGTTCTCTTTTTAAACTCACAGAATATGATTAATTTTCAAAGTAGGTGCAAACGAAAAATTAGGGAGAGCAATTCTTTGTTTCTAGTATTTTTTTTGTCTCCACCGATTAATCTTAATTAATGTAGTTCTGTTTTTTCCTTAGTAACCGTAATTTTTATCTGCTTTTCTTCGCCCTACACGAAACGTCAAAATGAAAGAAAAAAGTTTGGCAAAAAACAAAAACCGAAAGTCTATTTTTGCCAAGAGTTGTCAGCAATTGAAACACACTTTTACCTCTTTTTTGCGATAGCTCATTGCAGAATTCTCACCTCGCATCACGAAAGCTGGGGGACTCGAAGTGTTGTCAAACTCCACACTTATCCCTTGAGGTAAGGCTGGATTGTGCGATAAATGAAACTCCCATCTGGTATGCTGATTAAAAATTCACTATCGTATTTGGTAGATTGTGTTGGTTGATGACAGGTGTGTTATTTGTGAAACAGGCAATTTAATTGCTATAATCTAAGAAAGCTGTTTTCTAGTTCTTGGGTATGTTGATGCTAATATAACGCACGATTCAGAACTTTGAGTAAAGTAAAAATACAATTTGTTAGATTAAGCCTATAAACATGAATCATTTGCACACTCGCGGCCTGTAAATACTGAGAAATTTTTAAAGAAGAAAAGAGTATACTACATAGAACAATACGTCTTGCAATTTTCTCCCGCGGTTATCCATTTGATTTATGTGATTTCTAAATTAAATTTTAGCCCCTATTCACAACAGAAAACTGATATTTTTCCTGGTAGAAAACCCTCATGTTACATGAGGAAATTAAGTTTAGTTTTATTGCATTAATGTTCAAGTAGCAGTATAAATAATTTGTCTAGCACGACATAACCCTACCGTTTATTTCAAACTTTGCAAAGTTAAGAAAAACATTATCGAAGTACATGTACGGTTGATATAGGAATGAGAATTACTTTCTTAACGGTGCAATTTGACAAATATATTTTATGTCCAATTCAATTTATAATCTAAAATCATATGCACAATAACGCTAACAAAGTATTCATTTGAACGTCATATTTGCAATTTACCAAAGTAGTGAAGCAATTTAGCAAAATTAAAAACGTTTTCCTTTGTCTGGCACGAACAACATGCACCACTTAGCCGGTTAGATCAGAACCATAGGCTGGAGTAGGCCACAACGCGAACTTGCGAGTTCGAAGGAAATCATGAGAAAGTTAAAGAAACTGGGCATGCACACAGTTTTAGTTGACCATTCAGAACAAAGTTTTGGTCAGTTTTGGTTCTTCATTCGAATGTTGCCGGGAAGATTCATACAAAATTCCACTTTTTTGGTACTGTGGCACAGTACAAGCGAAATTTTTATCCGTGACAAAAATTTCTTCTAGATGAATCCGAGACGCACAAAACAGACGAAGTAAACAAAACCTTTATAACGGCTGAAACAAACCAAACGATTGTTTTATCAGTAAACAACTCTTTTCTCGGCACCGAAATCTTCTAAAGCTAGTGCTCCTAAGCACAGCCTCTCTCATTTCGCTGTTTTTGTGCGTCTGATAAACCTAGTCGCATAGATTGTCGATCACTGTCAGACGAAAATTCCGTCATCTAGGTAACTACAGCAGTTACAATCAAAGTATCGAGTAATTAAGTACCGACTTCTTTATACTATAAATCCGTATCATCGCTGCTTTGCGGTTATGTTTTATCGTAAAGGTAATCATATATGTTTCTAAGAAAACAGCTTGAGTTAATTGATAAAAGATTATTAGCTTGGGCGAGAATAACCTCTGGCACACAGGCCGGCAGGATTTGTGCTCGATCCTATCTCCATTGCTCGTTGCTCGACCTGTACTAGACACAACTCTTGCATGAGCGACACCGAATACAAGCTTTATTGACAGATCTTGACAGGTATCAGTGCTAAAGCTAGATAGTAGTAAACTTGAACAAGTTCTAAATCAGGAATACATAGAGGATCTTACATGGCCGTGCGGAGATACGATCTTTATCTTCGGAGTGTTGATAATATCTTCACGAGTGAGCGAAGCGAACGAGTAAGAATATTTTCAACGCGAGAAGATAAACTTCGTATTTCCAAGCGGCCATGTAATGTGGTGTTTATTATTCATTAAGCCATATATGTCGGAAATCGTCGGAAAATCTTCCGAAAATCGTCCGAAATCTTTGGAAACGCTCGAAAATGCTTGAAACATTATTATTAACATATTTGAAAAATTTTCAAAAAAAATCGAAAAATCTTCGGAAAACTTCGGATATATTCGAAAAATGTTCGGAATAATCGGAAGTTCGCCTTAAGGTTGCAACCTGGCTGCGGCTGTTAAATGACTAGAGAGTGGTAAAGAGGGCTTATTTGCTGTTGATATCTTCCAATTTCTATCATCAAACTATGGTTACTTACAAGCATTTTGTCAGTGCTTGTCTGCAATTTTAAGTGTACTCAGGCTCGCCAAAGGCGAACTCAAGAGTAAACACATTTCCTTTATTTAAATAAAGGCAGTCATTACTCGCACAGCTAATTTCTATGTTTTCCCATATCGAGATATGGTAAACAACTTTCAGCTAATCAGAGTTAAAATAGAAAACGCGCGCCGTGTCTCCACATGTTATTGAAGGCACGCGGGAAGATGAAAGAACACGAAAGAAGCGTAGGGGAAGCACGAGCCGGAGGCGATAGATAGATAGAGAGCTTTACCAGCTCCTTGAGTGTACTTTCATCTTCTCAAATGCCTTCAATAACTTGTAAAAACACTGTTTTTAATACATTTTTTGTATTGTTCTGGATATAATTTATCAAAAATAACAATGGAAATTGGTGACAACTGTCGGATCTCAACTTCGCACATGTAATGATTGCAAATGCACATAGTCAAAACATCGATGGCAGCAAATAAGTAAAGTCGATCAATAATCAGTGAAAGAAAGGGAACAAAGTACTTGCTTTTATTCTAAGTTATGTACTTGCTTTTATTCTAAGTTATAACTTAAGAAAGAAAAAGAATGTTCAGTCAAGTTTAAGTTCAGAAAGAATATCTCAAAGTTTAGTTCCCCAAGAATTACTTAATATCTTTTAAAACGTGTATAAACACTGTGACTGTGAGTGATACGATTCATGAATTAGTGAAAATACTGTGTCTCCAGTCTGCTGGCTCTTTGTCAAGTCCTCGTTTGGCATTGGGCTGAACTAGCTGGAGCTGAACTGTATATACTGAAGTATATACTGTGTATACTGATGTTTGAAGAGAAGTTCGTTCGGTGTAAAGTTGCAGTACTGTTGAACAAGACTGAGAGGGTGCACGAATTTGGCAATTAGCCTTTGCACATAAGAGTACAACAGGATAATTGTTGGGTCTAGTATATTTATAATCGGTGAGTTAAACGGTTGCTTCCTTTTCAAGTGTGTTTATGTCGACAAATTGGATATCTTCCTTTTCTCTAGAAGAGTTACTTCGTCTTCAGCAGCGACACCATTCCATTGAGTTTCTTGCCAGTTCAGTTGAAATTGAGAAAGTTTTGCCTTTGTCTTCATTTGACTTTTTAAAAAAGAGAGACGCGACGAATTTTGCCGATGTCTATCAGATGATCTGTTTCATACACAGGCATTTATATCGTAACGTGGAAAATCGGCTAACTTCCATGTTCAGTGTCAGTTCTAGGCGGCCATCAAATCAAGTAAACTGAAAGACGGTCGCGTTAGTGCGACTGCCATAACATATTGATAAATTCATGGCAACCAGGGCGCCCTGGTTTAACATAGCAATGCAAAATCAAAATGGCCGGGATGTGTTTATTTCCCGAACTCGTTTCCAGAGCCATCCGCTCATTAAATAGCCGTGATCTGATTAACTTTTGAGCATTTGATTTCAACTTTTCCACTTTCTGCACTCGATTTCAAGAAGTTTTCCTCTAATTTCAAATGAATTTTTGTTTTTATAGAAGTATAAAAAATCAAAATCGTGTATTTTCGATCATAGTTCGCGGTAAATTCTACAAAATAGGTTAGAATATTGTCACTGGTCTAGCACTCATCGACTTGTATAAATTGGGTCAAGAGTCCGAATGAATACAGGTTTTTCACGAGTTGACCGAGTTAGTTCTTTTTTCCTTTCATTTGTTTTTCAGTAGACTCATGACAAGATTAATGTAATTAAACAATAGAAGACTCCCAGCAAACCTTAAAATATGTTGGTTTGCTGGGGGTCCTTTCCACATAAATTGGCATAAATAAATATCACATTTGCTGCAAAGTTCGAATTACCCATGTCAAAATAGGTTTTATCGCATATTAACAAATCTAGAAACAACCGAGAGAATGATTTGCTACTGGAACTCCGAACCTTCGGAAAATGATTATTTACAACATTAGTATGAGAACAGTAGAAATGACTGAGGTACATGAAACTGATCCGTTCTAATTTCCGAATCAATTGTGCAACCAGTGTTCCATGGAAGCTGTTGGCTTCATTAGTATTCGCCAAACCAGCGAATAATGCTTTTCTCGTGCTCTGATTGGTTAATAAAACTAGGGTTATCCAGTGCTACACACATCCGGCCACTCATGCATGACCACACGCGAGCGTGTGCCTACAAATATGTTAAGTACATTTTGCCGTTTTTGAAGAAAATAGTGCCCTACTTTCAGTTTCTATTCTATGATTTGGCAAATACTAAAACAATTATTCCTTTCAGTGACATGTCGGTGCCTGGCCTAGCGAATAATATTCACCTCGCTGCATGCCGACAGCTTCGTCGATACGAAATCATTTTCAACTCACTGGTGCTACTGCCAAGAGTTCTACACCGCCTGTTCTGCCAACATGTCCTGGCCATGCTCGTCAATTTCAACTGCCAACAAGAATTTCTTCCAATAAAGTCTTTTCATTTCGAATCCACGATGGCCAAGAAGCCGTGTTTATGGCTTGATTCCTGACAGCACATTTCACAACTGTCATTTCGATTTCAACTTCGATGCAGGTTGCAGCAAGCGATCAGTAAAATGTGACATTTGTTTTCAAGAATTATAACGATTTTACGTGGCTTTCTTGTTGTTTTCTTAAATTGCCAACTTATGCACCGGTATGTGAATTGAATTGTCCACTGAATGACTTGAATTTCAATTAAATCGAAAGCACGATTTGATTGACTTGATTTACATCATATGTACATCACATGATCTTGTTGTCATGTGACTTCTCTGGCGCCTTGTTGTATGTAATGCGCGGGAACAGTTTTGTTAGAGCGTGTTTATTCAATATTCTGATCAATTTTGGAATACGTACTATTTTGGAAATAGATATTTTCAGCGATTCACTGATCCACTAGTTTGGTATATGCAAACACAATTATTCTCCTAAGTGTCGGTGAGCAGCTCAGTGTCGCGCAGTATCGCGGCTCGGTGAATATCCTGCGCTACTCACCTCCACTTCGGAGAATAATTGTTAGTTATTCCGAGCTCGCATGAGTGCACACTAATTGATAAAAAAGGCGGCGAGATTACCCGAAAATAAACGAGACAACAATTCCTCTCCATACCAAGAAGTAAATACAATTAGTTTGGATGTTTTTTCGAGGTAAAATATTATTGCTTGCTTTAAATACCATAATTAACTTTTGCCATAAAATTAAACTTCAAACTAATTCAAAATTACTACAAAATCATGCGCGCCTTGTAATACGTAGAAACAGTTGTGTTGGGGCGTGTTTATCCTGATCAATTGTACATGTCCCGATCGGAGTACGTACTATTTGTAAAGAAAATAAAATTGGTGTATACAGTGATTCACTGGTTTGGTATATGCTAATAATGCAAATAGTCTCCTCAGTGTCGGTGAGTAGCAAGTATATTCACCTCGCATTCGCGGCGTAGATATGCTATGCTACTTACCTCCGCTTCGGAGGATAATTGTTTACTATTCACCTTTTTCCATTCATGCGTGAAACAAAGCAAAATGAGGTCCAGTTTCGCTACTGTTTCTGATCAGGAGAAATTAATGCCATGAAAGAAGCAGCAATACCACAAAACACAAAGAAAGCTATAAAATTTGGTCTTTCTGTCTTCAATGATAAGTTTTTATTTTCTCGCTTTCAACGACACAGATTTGATGAACAAGAAAAGGTTGTTGCGTTTGGCGAAAGGCCAGGACGTTGCCGCTCAGAGACGTGTGCGAGTCTGCGATTATTTTCGCTCACTTCTTTTATGGCAACTGGAAATAAATTATTTTTAAAAGTACTATTCACTTGTTGGGTTTATACTAAAACAATTATTCCCCTCTCCCAAGCGGCTCGGTAAATATCCACCATCGGACGCCTCCACTTCGGGGAATCATTGTTAATTATTTACTGAATGTGAGCGTACAGACTAGATTCTTAAATTGGATTTTGTTAATCTCCCTACAAACACAACTTCTATGGCTGATGAACTAGCTATAACAGAAGTTGGTGCCAAATATATTCTAGGTGTGATTAAGCAATATACTTAAATCATTGTGGAAGATACTCCTGGACACGCGATTCGTCTTGTCAGTAATATTTCTCACTAAGTTTTCGAGAATGACGTCATCTGTGTTCAGCTGTGCTGTATACACGAGGAAACAACGAGTATTGCACGAAGCCTGGCATTCAGTGAAAGATGAATTCGATTAACAGACATATTTCCCCCCCCCCCCCAGCTAGGCAAGAACCTCAAAAATTTCTACTTACGGATATTCTATTTGAAGAACTGCACTTGGAGAAAGAGGTCGAATCTGTCATCATTAATTCAAACATTTGTTCTCACAAAAAAGCAGTGTCTACAGCTATAGTTAAATTATCAGGATGCTTTTTGACATTATCAATCACTACCTGTAATCATTACTATATAGGGCAAACCACCTTTCCTCAGAATGGATGATTCTCAGATTTGATGCCACTAAGCCAAAGCAATAACCTTGTTTTTAACCTTTGTAAGATTCTGTCGCGTGACTGTTCCGTAAGCAAGAAAATCAGTCTTACATTTGCGAAAGTGACCTGTCATAAAATTGGTTATTTTATGAATTATGGAGCTGGGTTTAATACATTGTTTCTTATTTTAATTAAATTCTGTCATAGCTGTTTTCAGTGCAAATACCGCGGTGCCAACTGAGTTATAATCACTAACAAACCTGGCTATTATGTTCATCTAGGTGTTAAAGCCGACTTTTCTTCGTTCTGAAGAACCGTTCATAAACTAATTCTTAAATTGCAAGTGACTTAAACTTAGTGACTGTTATAATATTCATGTGTAAGCTGGGATAAAAAGATCAACTCCACGCTGTTGCTGTCAATACAAACTATATACGTGGCTGCATGAAAGATAGTATTAACTTGTCAAACTTGATCAGTAGTTGCGTGCGCAGAGAATTAATGAAATATATATAATATAATATATATAGCACACTGAATTTAGGTTTCTATCTCGCACAATAAAGATAAGAAGCAACTCGATTATGAGGCATGAGAGGACATGCAAACAGTCACTGTTTACCTTCATTCTTAGAGCCGAGGTACTGAATAGGTTCCAGTCACTGTAAATTCATGTCAACTGACTATATTTTTAAAATTGTCCCAATGGTATTTTGCTTTAGTTTTAGAAGAAAGATTTAATCATTTTGATGCAACACAACTGGTGCCGGTCCATTTACTATATATTAGAAACTGTTGAAAATGAACAGGACTTTGTAATCAGTTCTGTAACAAAGTGAATACTCTAAAGCGCTAATGATAACATTTGCCTGCAGAATACTAAATCAAGTAATTTGGAAATTCTGGGATGCTTTTTTACTAATTTGATTGTCATCTTGCTGATTTTGAGAAAACATCTCACACGAAGAACATAAACAACTACTCTTAGAAGTGATTCTACCTCAAGAAATCAAAAAATGATGTTAATAAATGAGTAATCTCATATAAAATCTAATTATTATAAAATGAGCAAGGCATAAATTGGACTAAAATATCAGGCACAGTTTATATGATTCTTCAAGTTAAAAAAAATCAGCCTATACTTAATGGGCCGGAAAGTAATGGAAAAGATACTAACTTTGTCGAGTATGAAACACAACACACTGATATTCTGACGCATTTGTCTTCCTGAAAACATATCAGGCTCACCTCTCTATTAATTAATATCACTCTCAGGTAGCAAACACTGAATTTTACAGTAGATCTTCTATACATGAAAGTTGGTGCCACCAACCTTGTTTTCCAAATGTTTTTTACTGGCTCGTCCATGTTAGGTATATGTTTTCAGGATACCATCAACTTTAACTCACTCAGTTAACGGCGATGAGACATGAACTTCGGAGTGAAAAGAAACACATATATGCAAATCCCGCCCGCACTTATTTTGTTTTCTAAATGTTGACATTGCCATAGCGTGTGAATGAAGCCTTCTGTCTCTGATCTGGCATGATAGTTGCGTTTATCTCAGAAGAAATGTCAATGGCTCTTTTGAAATGTTTAAAACTCCAGTACGAATGGTCCAATAGTCTAATTAGCGGGGAAGCTTTTTCGGTGCGAGATACGTATATGACGAGGTTGTTCTGCATCAAGACAGGTTGCATGGTTTGAATTACACATTGTGATAAGTTTTTGACAGCTCGGCCGGACGATTTGGCAATCGCAGTGAGTCACTGTGCAAATATTTTAGCAATTTAAACTTGGTTTGGTCACTGCCAAAGCGACATCTGCAAATTAGCCGGAAAATCCTGTGGAAAGAACTGAGCTGGAAGTCTGCGGATTAAGACAACCTCATCTAACAGTTGTTGTTCTATATTTTATTTTGAACCAAAACGTCTATTGCGCGAAAAAGTGTTTATTGTGTTACGTGTGAATTTTGAAAAAATAAGATTTTTCTCTAGATATACATTCAAAGGACAAAAGAAAATCAGTCGAGATCAACATGGATAAAAAATATAACGCACAAAAGCCTGAATAGATACTCCCAGCAGGTCGAGGGAAAGATATTCTCAGCTGGACTGACACGACCCACGTATTTATGTTTGGTTGTCCATTTCCTTGTTAATAAAACATTGACAGAACAAACTACTGTAGCCTGTACTGTGAGTTTAAAATACAGTAGTTGCGTGGGGGAGAGGGAGGGGCATAGAATATTGTAAATTACTGTCGGAGTAGTGAGAAATGATTATTAGCACAAGCGAAAATTTAATGGACGTTTCATCATTTTTAGATAGATAGATAGATAGATAGTTTATTTAAAAGTCTGCCTCTTACAGTCGGAAAAACTGAATTGCAAGCATCTTT
>JANVCJ010061317.1:0-13172 GCA_026413505.1 Epizoanthus ramosus | reverse complement strand
CTAAAATTACATTGACTATTATATGATAATACTTTAAGTGGAGAAAAAATGTAGACATACGTTTCTTCACAGAAACCATGTTCAGCTCAAATACACCAGAAAACGATTTTCTATGTTAATAATAAGCGGAGCATGAAACCTGATGCCCGTGGCACTATAATCATTTATATAAATGATGACTCTAAGATTAAACGGTATTGAGACTGCGAAGATAGAGAAATAGAAACCCAGGTACATATTTCCAGGATCTATACAATGTAGGTCACTCCATACCGAGCGAAGTAAGCCAATTACGTACCATTTCTGTTAACGAAACAATGTTTTGATTGTCTTCTGTGATCTTTAAATTACCAACAAATCGTGGGGGAACAGTACAGAGGTCACATACAGCACACTTGCATGGCTAACAACGCAAAACGTTCTACGAAAGCTACTTCTTCCTCTCTAAAATAATCACACACACAACTCAAATCAATTGAATAAGTGGTTAGCTCATTCAATAACATCTCTAACTGTTAATTGGAGGACTTAAATCTCAGTTCTAACAATTGGCAAATGAGCAGCACCTTCCTCACCCCACCCATCACTAGCCGTGGGTATGCATATTGAGCAGTTAGTCTAGTCTCTTCGGATACCACGGAAGAGAACTGAGAAAACCAATGCATTAATCGGAAAGAGTGTAGATATCAGGCATGGAATGTATAGTGGCAGTAAAGGGACTTTCCAGTGATATTAGTACCATTTCTCTATCATACCGACGTGTGCAATGGAATACACATATATGGGCAACGCACGATATAATTATATTGAAACAATAATAATCACCAGTGTTGGGAAAGATGCTTACCTGACACAGCTGGTCCAACGTAGCCGAGCCTCCGAGCTGTATTAACAATGCCCTCATCAAATCTACAGGATTATCACAACTGACAACCTCGTCTTGACCGGCCTTTCCTCGCTGAATTACGTGCACTTCCTCATTCTCCTATAAGAAAACAAATAAACCCATATATGTACGGTTCTCTTCTAAAGCATCCAAATTTAATTTATTTGTGATCTTGTTTTTACATATAGATCTATACAGCTCAATCACATCTGGTTGTATCAATGCTCTCTCCAAAATGCCCCAGTATGGTGCAGCACACCACCCCGTTGATGTTATTGCCAGTACTACTTTGAAAAGGTTAAAGATATATCGTTTTAACAAAATAGTCTTCTAAGTCACTCAAACGCTGGCACCTTTTTCTGGGAAGAAACCTCTCTAGATATAAAGTGATTTGCATATTAAAAGTGATTTCTTCTTATGAATTTGACAAAGTCTCATAAACTGAAAGTTACTTCAGGCGATCATCTCCCTGTTTCTATTAACTACCGTGCTCACTTTTTCTCGTGTGAGGATATTGTAAGCAGAAGGTAGACGTTATTTGTATCTGGTACTAAAGCGGTTACCAAAATAACAAAAACTTACAGGCTGTGTCCACACTCCGAGGTTTTCAAAATCGCGAATATATGCATGGTAGTGTCCACCATAGCAACTGCCGCTGCAGAGAAGATAAATATAGATATTACACTGTGAAGAATAGATACCTCTTCAATTCCGTTTCGAACGCTTTACTGAGTTATCTTTCCCAGTAAAGCCCTGATCAATTAACTTTCATGTGCTTTCGTTAACTACAGAGCTATTTTCTTGCAAAAGCCTCACTAGCTTCATCTAGAGTTTGTTAGGGGTCGACGATAATAATCAATTACATTCAACTCTCAACCCTTTAGAACTTCTATGAACCACTCATGTGTTTTCACTATGTTCAAACATGTTTAGGCCGGGTTGCTCGAACGTCGGTTAACGTTAACCAATGGTTAAGCCAAATTCTATATTTAATTTCTTCATCTAGGAATACGTAATGCAGTGCATATAAAGTATTTTTGAAATATTCCTCAGAAACACAATTACGTAAACCCGACACGAAAGCCCAAATCAGTCGATAAGGAAGTAAACCCAATCGTGAGTTAAAAACTTAACCATTGGTTAATGTTAACCGGCTTTCGAGCAACCGCGCCTAGGTGAGTGGACGAGATGTTAAGACTATTGTATTGTAGTTTTATACGAAGAACAATCATATAGATACTCTGCAAATAAACCATTGGAGGCTAAAATAGGTTTCCCCTTTATATTCGTAGTATTCTACTTTATCTTAGTGACTCTACAAATACACCATTAGAGGCCTTAAGGATGATGCATTATTAAATTGTACGTACCTAGACAAAAACCATAAGAGACTAAAGTTTGTGTTTGTATCTAGTTTCTTACCCATGAATTACAACAGAAAACAATTCGTATATATTATCGCCACCTTCCAGTTCACAAAATGCATCCATGTTCAGTTGCAATGGAAATGTATATCTCTTGTTTTCCTGCAATTAGGTGAAGAGAAAAACGGTGAAAACATCAATAAACATCTACGTGTACATCTTTTACCATCAGCTTGTATCATATTTCTCATGATTCTTAAATTTTGTATCATCTGGTTTATTCCGATGCTTACCTCCCATATCGTCTTGTTCGTATATCAGTAGTATAGAATACACTGCATTACCCTTTTTGAGTATGGGAAATAGGAAGGATCGTATAATAAGTTAGGTTTTAGAAAGGAGATCAAGATACTATTGTATCAGTATTAAATCTAATCTATGTTTCACTACATTACCTCCACTGCCTTCTTGCACTCGTGACCAAAACATAATAAAACCATTTGGTTCTCTTGTTTTTACGCAAACTAGAAACGGTTCTATTATTTATAAACAGGAAAGTATAGTTCACATCTATCCTTTTTCCTCTGGTTCTTATCCGAAACTATCGAATGTCCTACATATCTCATATTCGTCACTCCTTATTTGGTGCAGGCTCTATTTCCAATTTCTTCGTACATATTGTTTAATCCTATACATCAGTACATCTTCTGGTTTGTTTATCCTATGTCCTTGTCCTATATACCCATGTGCTTACTATACCATCTGCTTCCTACATCGTCATTTCATTATATATTATCAGGTTTATCGGACTAGACGTACCTTAAATCTCTCTCCTAACTGGAAGTTGTAATTGAATCTCAACAGATTAAACGTCAGTATCGATGGCAAGGACCTCAGTTTAGCGCTCTAAATTCAACCAGAAAAGAAGCATCATTTACATATTGATTACAGTGTACCATTTTAAAATTACTGAAGCCTGTAATATGACAGGTAAAATTACTGGTGCACGATACATCTGTAATTCATATTTAATTTGTTTCTTATCATGCATACTTAGAATATTGTAAAGCTCTTTTGCGGACGAATGGTATTCACAGCATATATGGAACAACCGTTTTAGGAATACATGTATGTAGTGGTGTTCAACACGACTGTGCATTTTCGGCGTAACATGTCAACCTGATAGCAACCAAACAGTAGTCATTCAATATACAACATACTCTTGAAAACCCACCGCGGCGGAGGAACAGTGAACAGACGTACTTAAAAGATCTTTGTTTGTTTCAACGGTGAGCTGCAGCTTTTATAATTCTTCCTCTGCTAATCTCTATTCCTGATTCCCTCAAGAAACATAAGTTGTCAGAAACACAGGTCAGTATATTAATATACATAGCTATTAGTACGTAGGATTTCATATGTACCGTCCTCAAATCTTCCCCAGAAACAAATACAAGGAACGCAAGAAGACATTGTACACGAGAACAGAACAGAACGATTCCTTTCGATTACTAGAGAAATAGTTCTTAAAGATCCTTGAACAAAAACTAACCTCATGCAAGAAAGTATATAGTGGACTAAATTCAAAGTCCCCAGGAGTCATTTTGAAAGAGTTAAATCACTAGGACATCTGCAATAGTAAGTATTGATATATTTACTCCTGATTACCTAAAGACTTGCATATAACGTTTTGGAACATTATCCACTTGACATTAGTTTGGATTCTAATGGGAAATAAGTGGTAAGCTTTATATGAGCAGGATGCAACGTTGTACTTGGTATCTTAAGTTCCACCAATGGACTGAATTACTTGTAGACATAAGGGAATAAAGTTTATTGCTTTGTAAAGTAATGTTGATGTTACAGATAGGTCTCACTTGTCAAATAGAAAGATAGCATCATTACCAACCTTGACAGCATCCACCAACTTCTCACAAGATCCACACCTGTACTGATTATTACCCTCCAGAATCTCCATGGCAACGTAACACATTTGAAGACTCTCCTCCAAGCTGCTGCAGCCAATTAATGTCACTGGAAGATCCAGATAGTCCTCCTATGACAAAAACAATAAAAGGAACATAGCTGACTACTGAGTCATAATTACTATGCTACTGAGTCGCAACACCGACATATATTTATCTTGCCTCTGTGACGACTAACAATGCATATATATGTGCAATAATGAATCAGAAGCAATATGACACAACAACACATGATATTGCATTGATAAATGCTGACTGTAAATAACTAACTGGAGCTGATATCAATCACTTAATCCCTTAACAAATTCTGCGAATGAATACAACACTCTCTAAAACGAATTGATTTCCAAGAAAATGACACTTAGCATAACAATATCCCACAACGATTTTCTTATTTTAATCTCTACTGGTCGACACAATAAAAATGTGAACATCTACAACCTTCTGGGTGCCTCTAGTACCAACCTCAGCTGCACCGGAGGTCTTATCACTAGCTTGCTTATTTATTAGCTCATTAACTTATCTTACATGTATGACAGATATAAAAATCATCTATCGTCTAGTTATATCCTTGCTACATTATGTTATTACCTCTCTTTCACTTGTATTCCCACATTGCTGGCATATAACCTACAATATAATACAGAATATCTTAAGAAAGTTACATTTTGTATTTGTGGTAAGAAAATTTCACCCCAAGAAAGGCAGTCCCACTTGTCTCCACAGGCGTCTTAATTTTACATTTGATTATCAATGAACTCCTATCCTAACGTGCATACCAAAGGTGTTTCCTTCTGTGACACCTAGTCCTGCACAAAACTGAAGCGCCCTGGTAAGGATTCTTAATCAGCTCTTATCCTGACGTTCCTACCAAAGGTAGGTCAGCCAGTACTGCACAACTACGTTTATGTCAGCCAGTACTGCATAAAACTGATGTACAGCCTGGTAATGATTCTCAACGTCGGAGCTCCTATCCTGACGTGCATACCAAGGTATTTCTTTCTGTAACACCCAGTCTTGCACAAAACTGAAGCGCCCTGGTAATAATTCTCAATGAACTCCTATCCTGACGTGCCTACCAAAGGTATTTGTATGTCAGCCAGTACTGCACAAAACTGATGTACAGCCTGGTAATGATTCTCAAAGTCAGCGCTCCTATCCTGACGTGCCTACCAAAGGTATTGTATGTCAGCAAGTACTGCACAAGACTGAAGCGCCCTGGTAATGATTCTCAATGAACTCCTATCCTGACGTGCCTACCAAAGGTGTTTGTATGCCAGCCAATACTACACAAAACTGATGTACAGCCTGGTAGTGATTCTCAAAGTCAGAGGTCCTATCCTGACGTGCATACCAAAGGTGTTTCTTTCTCTGACATCCAGTCTTGCACAAGACTGAAGCGCCCTGGTAAGGATTCTCAATGAGCTCCTATCCTGACGTGTATACCAAAGGTATTTGTATGTCAGCCAGTACTGTCTACAAAACTGATGTACAGCCTGGTAATGATTCTCAAAGTCAGAGCTCCTATCCTGACGTGCCTACCAAAGGTGTTTCTTTCTATGACACCCAGTCCTAGCTTTTTTAGTCCTGCACAAAGCTGAAGCACCCTTGTAATGATTCTCAATGAACTAAGACTATCCTGCCGTGTCTACCAAAGACGTTTCTTTGTCACCCTTTACTGCACAAAACGGATGTACCCTGGTAATGATTCCTGAATGAGTTCCTATCCTGACGTGCCTACCAACTGAAAGGTGTTTCTATGTCACCAAGCACTTCAAACAACTGATCAATATGCCTTGGCAATGATTCTTAATGCGCTGTTAACCTGCATACATGACGTGCCTACCAAAGACGTTAATACTTTCTATGTCCCCCAGCCCTGCACAAAACTGAAGTGTGATTCTTACTGTTTATGAGCTCCTATCCTGATATATGTGCTTACCCAAAAGGTGTCTCTACATGTAGCTATGTCATCCTGCATTGAACAAACTGAATGTAGAAAGAAACTCTAACCTTCGTTACTGAAGTACCGTGGTAATGATTCCGAATGAGTTCCTCTCCTGATGTGCCTACAAGAGATGTTTCTATGGCACTAAACAGGATGCGGTTGAGCTCCTGTATGTCATGCTGTTGTGAACCCTATCAAGAAATCAACATGATTAAATGAAACATTCAGTTTACTACTAATAACGACTATTTTCCACTGACAGTATCATATTTTCTTTTGGCTTATGATGCAATTTGAAAATCTTTTTCATTCTTCATCTGTGCCAACCACAACCTTCCTTAATTTCAATGATGCAAATGGACCTGAACTATATTGATTACGGTACTTAACTTTTACCTGTCCTTTATCAATTTAATCTTGATCAAATTTTCTTGTTTCTCTAAATGAATGACTCGATTGGTTATTTTTGATCTACATCATTTGTTTTCTCTGGTGACTGCCAGCTGGCAAGGCCTAGAGAGCATTTTCATTTTGGTGTGAACTGAATGTTTTACATGTAAATGTAGAACGTCATCCAGGAGGCAATGTTGAAGTTCAGTGAGTTTAGGACCCCTTCACAACAATTATGCTGAAATTCCTGGTGGTACAAACATTATAATTATATTATAATTTTTTTCCTTTCAGATTCAAGAACAATACAAATCCAGATTTAATAGTCTAAATGCAGCTAGTAACTACTTTCAAGTCAATATTAAATTTTTGCAATAATCTATAACATGCAAATTAATGCAGTACCTCAGCTCCTGACCAACCAAAGCTCTCAGTGAGACATGCAGTACTAATGTTCTCCTGGTTTAAAAGCAACAGCTGAGCAAATACTCTCTGTAGCTGAAGAGGAATTACCCTGACCTGACAAACAAACATGTGCATGGTTAATGCAAATGATTACACTGAACATCCTGTCTTCATGATACCATACATGTATAATTTTATGTTGGTCAATTAAAAGTAATTCCAGGAAAGTTATTTCAAATCTCCTGTAAAACATGGGACTACTAATATCCAAAGGCATTTCGATTGAGGGGGCATTTAAAATTAATTACTTATACTAGCCATAACTACTTGTTAGTGAAGTGCTGCTGTTTTTACATCTGGTGGTTAGCATGTGTATGTTATACTGGGAGACCTACTCTTTCAAGTATTTGGCAAATCGAAGAAAGACCCGATGCAATCTGAGTTATTACAATGCAACAATCGAAGTCCCAACCGAGTCCCTCTCACTCACTGAGTCCCAATTTCGACCAAGTGTCCCGGCCAAGTAGCATCAGCAGAAATTCATCAGGTAGGTATGCATCTGGACCAAAATGTTCTCTTTTTGCATAAAGGAGGGTGCTTATTCGAAGACTTATCGGCAAAGAGAGACACTAGCAAAATAATTGGAGTTAAGTATCAACATTCTGTGCTATTAGAGAAAAGACATTTGATAAAATATGTCAAGCTTACTTTGCCTACCTTCCTATTTTCTTTGTCCAAGATGTTGCCAAGCTCACTTTGACCAAGTTGGCACAAACTTTCTGTTGAAATGGATAAAAATTGTCATAATGCCTAAAATATGTGAATATAAAGTAGCACAGGAGTTTGACATGTAGTGCTCTCCCTGGGTAGGGAATTTGATGTAGCCCTTTGGCCCTGGGGTTGGGAATTTGACTCAGATGAGATGCTACTATGGTGTGTATTTGACTACCAAAGAAACCCCAGGGGAGGGAATTTTAACCTTAACAGTGCTCCAAGGGTGTGGAAATAGGTGCATTATATAATTATAAATATTTGTAAACAGGGTAGATATATAACACACGCTCTGATTGGCAAACAGATGGCAAAGTGTGTGTTTATATCAGAGAATAAAGGCACTCTTTTATCTTCACCTTATTTCTATATCTTACAAAAGCAATATAATGAACGGTTGCTTGTTTCTATAAACTGTTATATTAACACTCCGAAAGTGGCAGAGCACTTGAAAAGCAAGAGAAACATTCGGCTTCATGCACCTCGTGTTCCTCTCAAACTTCTTTCGTGCTCTCCAACTTCTGGAGTGTTTATTAACCACAGATGATAGACACTCGCAGCCGTTTTATAATATTCATATTGCTATAAGTATAATTATATAAATAATGCTATTCAATATATTGAATTGTCCCAGCCAAAATCTCGAGTACCTCTAAATTCTGGAGTGAAGTATAATGTTTGAATGAGGGAATTCAAGTAGCATGTTGCTCCCTGATTCTGCAGACCACACAATCGAGTCTTTCCCCGTGGTAACGGTGGTGCAATAGACGAAGCTTTCTTTTCCCTTCCACTTTCCTCATGAACACCGAACGAACGTTCCTCTTCTTCTTCAAAAAGAAGGCCAAACATGCTACAAATTTTGAAGATTCTCCAAGTACTGAAGAACTTCGTCGTTAGTAAATTCTAGCTACATCTGGCCACTAGAATTGTAATCAACAGATTTATAAGTACGTGTCGTACCACTACATCCGCCATATTGTTTATGAGCCCGCGATTGAGAAGGAAGTATGACAAACTGCGGTACCGTGGGGTGGGGGGAGGGGGTGGCGTGGAATCAGGAAGACTGAACGAGAACTACAGACGTTTTTATCAGTGGTTTTGTTTTAAGAAATATTCCTCACATCGTAAGTTTGCAAAGAAATCTTGTTATTTGCGATATTTGTTTCTTTGAATTTTCTACCGATTGGAAAAGTCTGAGCGCATGCCCATGCATTTTCGTGACACTAAATGTTACCCCTCCCCCCTCGTGGAGACAATTTGGGCAAGTTCATTTTCGAAAACATGGCGGACGGGTTGAACATTGAAGACCCAAATGTAAAAACAAATCAGCAGGATCCCTAAGAACGTAAAATAGTGGAAAGAAAAGATGATTTGTCTCTCGTAGATTCCCTGGGAGTTTTTCATTGCCGTGATAAGTATAGCTGCAGCATTATAATTTATATGGTAGCATTAAGAGTCGGGACAACATCAACGTGTAACTCACAGTCACTCAGTATTTTAGCGAAACATGAATAACCGAATCCCTACAGACGAAACTGCATTGTTTGCTAGTGGCAACGAGGATACCCAGCCTCCTTCAGGTACTCCACTAGCGAGTAACAGGATCCTTCGGTCGGACACAATTGGTCGGGTAGCTCTAGCTGTCACGGGAGCCTTAGCTGTTGGATTAGTGGCTGTGACAACGCCATTCGTCACGCCGGCACTGCGCAAAGTATGTCTACCGTACGTCCCAGCAACAGATAGACAGATTGCAAATGTGCTGCAAATGTGTCGAGCCAGAATGAAAGCAGGATCAACAAGGAGACTAGTTGATTTGGGAAGTGGGGATGGAAGAGTGGTGAGTTGGGCAACATCCCATTAGCAGTACACTGACTTAGACCCCGTGCACACGTATGCGTTTTCGTTTTGAAAACGCAACTTTTTTTTTCGTTTTCAAAAAAAATCACGTCCACACGGAGCGTTTTCGAATCGTTTTTACCTGTCCACACAAATACGCTGTATCGTTTTGAAAACGCTAAGAATAAAAATTTGGGAATAAAAATTGCGCGAAGAAAACTGGGACCGATAATGTGACGTCATCATTTTCGAAAAGTTCCATTTTCAGGCATCCACACAAATACGCTACGGTATCGTTTTCAAAAAAATACACTCTGGAGAGCATTTTCGAAAAGTTGCGTTTTCGGTCATCGTTTTCATCATAATTATATACGTGTATATAACAAAAAAGTTGACAGGGTCTAAGGGTGCCTTTTGTATTAGTAATCACATGGTTCTGAATGCAATTTGGAATAAATTAGCACAAGTACATGTTTCAAAGACTAACAAGATTGAACGAGCGTAAGCGAGTTCAATTTGTGTTCTTTAAAACATGTATGAGTGCTACATGTAATTTTTCCAAAATTGCACAAGGAATCGTGCAATTACTTATTAATCATACAGAAACAAAACTTTCTGAGACATCTACTTAGCTTAGTTTCCTTTCCAATTGGCTTTGTGTCAACATTGTCTCGGGAGTCGTTTTGAGCATTTCCCTCGATAGAGTACATTGTACGTGTTTAGATTTTCTGCTTCACAAATGAAATGCATGTAGCAACTCACTGTTGATTCCTTTGTGTGTTGGGTTAATATGTTCTTCTCTAGGACACAGAACTATTCAGGTAAATCTGCATCGATATTCTGGTTTCCAAAGTCAAATTTTTCTTGTACAAGACACAAAATGGATGTTTGTTCCTAACCTTGTTCCCAGTGCCATTCGCACATTAGTAGCAGTAATCTGATTGGATACAGCTTTCTCACTGGCCAATCAGTGTTCAATTTCACTTTTCTGCACTCAATTTCAAAAATCTGCACTCAATTTCAAATGAACTGCACTCCTCTCGACCAGTCAGAACTGAAAATTTTGTTACTGTATGATTAGAAAACAAATAATATTTTTCAAGTTCTCGGCACATTGATAAGAATGCAGTGTGACAATTTGTACAGAAGTTCCCGATGAGTGCTATTCCCCACTCCTGAGCTACAAAAGCACTGGGCCTGTCCTACCCAAACTATCCCAGGAAGCAATGCTCCAACGAGAGCTTTGCACAATATGTCATCAAGAGTGTTTTGCAAGCTATTTTCTGGCACAATATGAGTTACTTTATCTTGTCTAAGAAACCTTACAATTAGGAGATGCATTATGTGAATCACATCACAATTTGTTCAGGCTCTTAAATGATTCTGCTTTGTTCCTTCGTACCAGTTTAGCATTTTCAGCATTTCTTTCTGGGATCATTTGGGTAGACGGGACCCAGTCCTATTGAAGTTTCTAGAGTGGTGAATTAACACTGCATTTTGAGATCACTTACATGTATGAGCAACAAATTTGCTACAGTTTGCAACAGTTTTTAACAGCTTTTCTAGCAATCTTAAGATTTTATTTGCTAGAAACATTGTGTCTGATATAAGTTATACCTTATCTTTGCATGTAAGCGCACACTTTGTTGTTTGTACATGTACATTTACTAATACGTACTGTTGTGTTTCAGATTTATGGTTCTGCGGTGGCAGACCACTTAGATAATAGAAGAGGAATTCTCCAAAGGAGATATTTTAGACAGGTTAGGATGGTGATTATAATTGCTTGTATGACTTTCAAATAAATAGCTATGATTTTTTAGTCTTATTTTTTTCATTATTTCTTGTCAGCATTGTACATTAGATTTTGGAAGCTACACAAAAGAACTGTCAGTAGTGTGTGATGATCCAGCTTGCGTGTTCATACTGGATAACTCACCAGGGGCTTACCGAAGCAACCCAGGTATGGAACTCGTGCACCGTAACCCACCCTCCTCCCATGTGGATATTGACGTATAGCAGATGTGAACTCCCTCCTGTGTTGACATTGACCTGTGTGGTCATTGTCACTATCACTGTCGCTCTCCCTCTCACTCTCGCTCTCACTCTTGCTCTCGCTCACTCTCACTGTCACTCACTGTCACTGCCGCTCTCCCTCTCACTTTCACTCTCACTCACTGTCACTGTCGCTCTTACTGTCGCTCTCACTGTCACTTCACTCACTCTCGCTCTCCCTCTCCCATTCCCCTCTCACTGTCACTGTCACTCAAAAGTCACTGTCACTCACTCTCACTCTCACTCTCACTGTCACTCATTCTTGCTTTCCCTCTCACTCTCACTCTCCCTCTCATTGCCACTGTCACTCACTGTCACAGTCGCTCACTCTCGCTCTCACTGTCACTGTCACTGTTGCTCTTGCTCTCACTCTCACTGTCACTCACTCTCACTCTCACTGTCGCTCTCACACTCATTCTTACTGTCACTTTCACTCACTCTTCCTATGACTCTCACTCACTGTTACTGTCGCTCTCATTCTCCCTCTCACTGTCACTCACTGTCAATGTCATTGTCCTTATTGTGATCGTCATCATGATCATGATTGTGATTGCACTTGTTGTCATTATCAATAACTTTATCGCAGTCATTGTCACTGGCACCACCTGTAACATTGCTATTTGTGTACTTTTGAAAACTTTTGAAGGCAAGAGCATTGAACATGTGTGCCATATTGATGAATAATATAACTTTGAGTCCAATAGATTACTGAGTTTTGTAGCTTATTTCAAACATACTTTAACTCCAATTTAATAATAATATTTCACAGATAATGCAATTCCCATCAAGTCATGGTTCGCTGACCCGTCAGACACAGCGTTACTTAACCTCCTACCCATGTTGGATGCATTAAGATTTGTGAGTGATGTACGCTCGATACTGAGCCGGAATCTTCACACACACTCCTTATGGTAAGGAGCCAGAGAATCCTAAACCTGTATTTGTGGCTATGAATCTTCTATGGGAGTTTGTATTCAACAATGAAGTGGAAACTAAAGAACCATTCTTTGGAGGGCGGTCTGAGGTACACCTTGGTACTGGCCAAGTAAGAAGTGCAGTAGGTGGAGTAATGTGTACATTGTACGCGCAGGTTATCAACAGTATTGGTTGATGGTACAATGTGCTACGGAACGTTGCATGGTTTACACTTGTACGGAAGAATGCATTAAATGTGGAGAGCTTCGAATGTCCAAATAAGGAGCATTTGTCGATAGAGATCTCATTTCTGCAACCTGTTCATCAAATATTACTTGACATATGCAGCAAAATACATTTTGGACACCGTGAGATATTCAGGTGTTTCTAAATAGAGAGTCTGTTTGACTTATTCTAGTTACATCAGTTGTACATGTAGCGGCCACTATCAGGTTTGCCATACCCTATTGCTGTCGTCATTAAGGGTGCGTTCGATTGACCGTATTCCGGAATAGGAATACACTCTGGAAAATTTGCAAACTTTCTCCTACAATCTCTAAGCAATAAAATTATTGCGCTGAATTATGTATTATGGTGAGCTGAAAACTAATAGTTTCGTT
>JANVCJ010061206.1:0-13173 GCA_026413505.1 Epizoanthus ramosus | reverse complement strand
ATAATAATGTTTATTTATAATTTAGCTTGTTATATCATGATAATAATGTTTATTTATAATTTAGCTTGTTATATCATAATAATGTTTATTGTTTAATAAATTTATTTATACTTGTGGCAGTTAAGAAACTGAATTAAGAGCTATTTACAAAGCTTAAAATTTGCTATGTTTTGATTCTTAGACCAATTAACATTTCTGTTTTTTGTATTTATTATAAAATAAATTGTAAGAATTTTCTCACTATAAATTATAATGTCCTGCTGTTGTAACCATTTTATTGTCAAGATTATCAAGAGAAGAAAAATTGTCCCAATACCAAAGAAAGAATCTACTCCAAAGAAAGAGCCACAGCGCATGACGCTGATCCGTGACAAGACCAAAGGGTACGGCTTCTCCCTTGGTCATCAACTGTTCATTAAAGAAATCGACGAATTTTGACTGTTTTCATTTGACAGAGGAGGAGGGGGCAATATCAAGATAAATCATTTACTTTATTTCTGATGGTAATTTTTTAATCAATGTGTTTGTGTGTGATGTTGTAATTTATTACATTACAGTATGTAAATTTATTACTGTTCATTACATCCGTACATGTAACAATCAGATAAGAGAATAGCACGAGAATGCAGAATAAAATGCTAGAGATTTTCAGATATTTTATTTGTATAATATTAATAATAATAATAACATTTATAATATAGCGCCATTTCTGTGTAGTTCAATGGCGCTTTACAAACTGGTTAAAAATAGAAATTTAGAATAAAAAACTGGAGTTGTGCTAGAGATGACCTCCAGCAGGATGTGGGAGGGTTGGCAGGAGTGTTCGTTGATGTTCATCTGTAGACATGTAAGATGGAAATGGGTCAAGACGTGACAAGACAAGGCAAGACAAGATTTTATTTACACCTCCAAGAACTGTATTATATTAATTGTGAGGAGAATGCTAGGAATTTGTAGATATGAGTTATGCCAACTAGCAAAGTTAATTGGACAGACGATTCTTACTTGTTTGAGTTTGTAATACAGTCAGACCATTTATTCAGAGTTTATATTATTCACATGCAATATAAATACATGGAATAGGCTTGGGTTTGGGGTATTGGCTGAGTGATTTTCAGACATTGTTACATTGTTATATTGTTACATTACCTGCAAAATGCCACAATATATATAGACCATGGTTTAACCCAAACAAGATTATTAAGATGTTCTAGTATGCAAAGATAATTTTTGCTTATGAATTTTTTGCATCTATAGATATATATATATATATATTACATGTACATGTACATGTACAGTAGCACATCTACAGTTTATGTAAGACTGAGAATAATCCATCACTAACCATGCTACATGCATGGGGACATTCATTTGAAATCACTGATTTACCAACTCTTTTGCAAAGGCAAGACAATCTGCTATATATGTAGAACTCTTTAAGAAATTAAGTAAATGAAAATGCAACATACATGTAGGTTAGGCCTGCTTAGGCTGACTCTGTTAAATTGTTGCCTAAGAAATATTATTAACATGTATTTTATAAAGTTGTGTGCATTAATTGTAAGCAAGTGTTTAATAGTTTAATTTTGTTATTGTAATTAGGAACTACAAGATCTAGATGAAGAGTTCAGGGAAAATCATATTGAGATCTTGACCAGATTCTACAAGGCATTCGAAAGTGTACATAAATATGTTATTGACCTTAACAGGTAAGAATTGAAGTAGAGACGTAGAATCTGCATGTACATGTACCTGTCGGGTTTGTAGTTGTATGATACATTCACAATTATCACTCATAAACTCAGAAAAAAGTTCTGAGTCCCTAACGGGATTTGAACCGATAACCTTCCGAACGCTGGGCGGATGCTCTGCCCACTGAGCTATAGAGACTCGGGGCGATCTAGGTCAATTAAAAGTGGTACATTTATATTGTGCCTTTTCCAAATGAATTTTACCGACCACGGAAGGATGGAAAGCTGAGTGAACTTTAGCAGGAAAGAAGGTCACACAAATATTCAACCCTCGACCAGGCCGGGGATTGAACCCGGGACTTCAGGGTTGGGAGGCAGAGATCTTATACC
Source organism: Epizoanthus ramosus (assembly GCA_026413505.1). Taxonomy (NCBI): domain Eukaryota; kingdom Metazoa; phylum Cnidaria; class Anthozoa; order Zoantharia; family Epizoanthidae; genus Epizoanthus; species Epizoanthus ramosus. Next base: position 11,092 of record JANVCJ010061206.1, on the reverse strand, counting down.
ACTGCGCCAACCCCTCCGCTGTATATTTGACAATCCTTACCCTTTCCCTTAGCTACAAACATTGCTCTGATTAATATTTTCCTCCTGAATTGACTTTGCGTAACATGCGCTGTCTTCATTTCTTTCTGCGCCTTGGCTTCCTCCTTTAAGTCGTCTATCGTTGATCATGGGCTTTCGAGGCTCCACTCAATTTCCTTCAATGATTGTATATTTCATTTGCTCGACCTCTTGTTTCACTTCATATCTTTTACAGGACATTTGCTTTCTCGTATAACTTAATAAATTGACCTTCATCTCTGTATATCCATAGTTTGGATTGCACTTACTATTTCTGTGAGGCTCTCGAGGATGCGTCATTTCCCTGTAGCTTCGATTTATGTTCCATGTTAGTCTTTCTTTGTATCCAGTGATGTTTCTCTCCCCGAACTTGAGTTTCAATCCCGTTCACCGCGTTTATTTTTGCTGGTGATATGCTCGGTTACTTAAAGATGAATAATTTAAATGAATATAAATGAACCACTTTATTTTTTTGAAAAAAAGAATCGGAGTGATAAAAAAATTGGCTGATTTTCCGCCAAAACGTTTCACTAGAAAAAAATGCGTCCGAATGCCATTTTCATCACAGGGTTAAGCCATGATAGTTTATATTGATAAGTAAATCAAGTGCATGCTCTAGAAGTTGCACTTTTCTACGTGCTATTCTCAAAATATTTGTTCACACAAGGTACTAGAAAATTTTGATAATCTCAGTCACATTTCCCGGATTAAGTTAACACTTCTTTCATTATCAAATGCATTGGATCTACAGTCAAATAAATATATGGTTAAGGGTTGGCGCCAATTCACTAACTAAACCGGACTTCTAGTGTTTATTAGAGTTTCCAAGTTTCGAATGATAGCATTAGGAATGCGGTGATTGTTGGAGATACTTGTAATACTGAATTCACGATTTTAGATGTTTTTGAGATTATTGAATAAAAAAAGACAGCAGGGACATACATTATTTTGTATAAATTTGCATTTGATGATTGGGTAAATTAAAACTTAAGCATTAGAGTTAGACAATACGCGATGGAAGGTCATCAGGTGCTTTGATAAAAAGGGAGTAAGCTTTTAGTCTCTTAATCGATCTGGTCTGTTAAGTTAGTGTCAATAAATCTTATTTGTAATTAACTCAATACTTCTTAAAAGCCTCATATTACTTGCAAGCGTTTTATTGAAGGCGGGAGTGATAAAAACGGAGTTAGTTTGCTTTATGGCTTGTGGCTGTCAATTGCAAGATAAATAATATTTTGTTATTAACGCAAGAGTTCCAGCCTAATATCGAAGCTATAAACACGAGCAAAATTGAACATAAAACTGGATTTCAATCAAAATATTAAATTCAAATATTTTTCTATATGCTAAAATATATGTAGAAAATTGCTAAAAAAATAGAAGAAAAAATCTGCTAAAGAACAAAGGGGCGGAGAGTGCATCTTAGCTCCGTTTCTTTCATGCCCATATGTTTAAATAAAAAAGCATTAATGCTCTAATTGAATGAAATACGGCACATGAAAGATAATGCGTCTGAAGCGGGCCTTACAGAGCCGGCAGTTAAGAAACTTTAAGCTAAAAAACAGGTCGGCGTGGTTCAACAATGGATTCAAAAAGTGATTTGAAAATATCCATAGTAAGAGCAGAGTCATATCTCTTCACACAGAGAGGGGCAAAGTTCCCCGTTGTCAAAGGCGCATAAAGCTATTAAGGGCAGCTATAATGCTATCGAATGATAAATGACAGAAATAATTAATTCAATTGGAATCCATCATTCTGTAGACTATAATTTGCTTGGCAAATTCAAATTAAAGCATTTTCTATGTCCAAAGTCGCAATACACATTTTAATTAACTTGAATTAGCTCGAACAGGTGCTAAAACTTCAAAGAAGCATAATTTTGTAAAAACCTTTTCTCGCATGAGATTATTTCATTGTACACAATTTCAGTACTCCGTTCAAAACACGAAATCTAAATGTTAAGCAGTTAACTGAACTACGAACAAAGAAATCAAGACAATCTCACAGTTACTTACTCGCATTGTTTTCTTGTGGTTTATAGCAAGTTCGAAAAAATAGAGTACTTTATTTCGAGGAAAAATAAAGTTTAAAATCGAAGCTGATTTAGATCTTCGTATTATCACAAACCAGAAAATGTGACTGTAAAGATCGGAAAGATGTTCGTGGATAAGGTGGTATTGTGCTTATCTATGCTGGCTGGGTAATCGTCGCATTGCAATCAAGAACATCTGACACAGTTAGCAGGTATGTAAATTTTAAATATGACTTAACTTGTAACACAAAACAGGGAAAACTAGTGTTAAATTTAGTTTACCGCAATTTAAAATAATTATGTCACACGGGAAAGGTTTTCTTGCAGTTCTTTTTAAATACTTAAAATATTAAAAGGTGATTCCTTTTTGACGATGAGCTAATGCAAGAAATGTCAAACCTTTAGCATATTTGATATTAATTTGTGGTTTCCAGTCACTACGATCTCAAAAGCCTCAAGTGGATGCCATTTTTCGATTAAATCAAGGTTAATAAATGCGCACTACTATACAAACGACTAGCGGGAAAAACTAAGAATTATCTTTCTGAGAAACAAGTCAAAGTCGCGGATATCGCGGCGGATATCAGCCAAAGATCAAACTGTTATTCGTATCTAACCTTCCTAATCTTATGTCCACGATACAAGTCAAAAACGAAAAACGAAAAACGGAAAGCGACCGCACTTTTGTTGTAAATTCAATCAAACTCTGGAACTTACTGCCTCTAGCACTGAAACAAAGTCAGAACATCCAAAACGTCTTACAAGAAGACTACGATTTTAAGAACGGATCTATAGATGATTTTATTTTTTCCTAATTCTTAACATATCACGTACTCTTGTGATTTAGTTGTCAGTCTTTGTATTTTTAAACTTACATTTTTAGACTTATTGTTGTATTTTTTTTGTATTTCTATTCCTATAATTTTATACTTCATGTAAATAGATAGACAGCATAGATAGTGTAGACAGTTTAAGCAGTATTTCATCATGAAATGTTGTTATTTCGGGAGGGCTACAAGTTTATCAGCTTTTACTTTGACGTGTTTATCCTCACAAAAGTAGAATTATTATTATTATTATTATCATCATCATTATTATTAGCCTAAACGTAAATAGCTATATGACTGAGACAAAATCATCTTGGCACACGAAAGGCTCACTGTTAAGGTGACACACTTACCAAGTTGTGCAAAGTTCTTGAATTTGACGGGAATCGCATTCCCGATTTTTGATAGATTATATCGGTAGTTATTTTTGAAATTGTAGAATTAATATTGAAAGAAAAATTACGCAAGGTATATACTGGTACGCGAAAGGAATAGCTCTTCCTGCGAATCTTTAGTACTCTTGTCTGAATCATTCTGTCTTTTTATTTTTTAGTGGGTTTCTTCATCTCAACGGGACACCTTTTCCTTCTTGGAATTAAAGACATTTCGAGCATTTCGAAAGAGATATTATTCAGATATAGCGGAAGGGAATAGACTTAATCTTCTGTAATTGTAGCGAACCAGACGACATAATTACTACACATGCAGAGTTAACTAGCTTCAAAATCGTTACTGATTCGGCAAAAATTATCTAGTATACAGATTGAGAAATCTTGTATTCAAATTGGCATAATTCATGATAATTATTTCTGCAAGAAACGCTACCCTGAGTGCCAGATGTTTTTTCGCTCAAGTGTTGTGTCAGCGAGGCCGAAGGACCGGCAACAAGTTCTAGAGCTATGTGCGAGTGTCATACTTCGTCAAGGTGCATTCGAGTTATTTTTTGGGGCTGTAGCGTGCTTCCTGCTGTCCTTAGCACGCTTTTTCACTTAATGAAACCGATACGTATACTTGAGCGAGAATAACAGCTACCAATCTAGTCACGCACAATCTGGTAAGTATATATATATATAAGCGAAAGAGAAGTTGACTGATAAATCCTCGCCATTACAAAAATTCTCGATTTCGATTCCCAAAACTCATCACGAGTTTATTAATTACAGATAAAAGACATGCCACATGTCAAATTGCTTTGCCGTAAGAACCAACATTCTAAGACACAACAAGGAAGGCCAGATTTGACTAAACGCATTAAGAACAAAATAATTTTGAAAGTTAAGTTCAGATTTATATTGAAATTCGGAACTATAATACTCGATCTGCGAGTTTTTCTATGAAATAAGGGAATATCCTGATGACAAAATCAACTTCCTTCGAGAGAAAACCTGACTCCCTTTGGCTTTGCTTATGTGTTCGGTTAAAATGGCCCAAAAGGTTTGTGTGATTATTGAATATATTTCAGTCACGTATTGCATGATGTTAACCCTGAGTTGTAACAACATTTAGGCATATTGAGTATATAACTTTGAAATATGAACAATTTAATGAAGAGCGAGTGGTCGTCTGGATTTTCCATGAAAATATAAGGAAAATGAATCGTACCTATACTCATTTGGTCTGAAATCACTTGGTTCTGAGTGGCTAATAGAATATGACTCCTTTTAACATTTACGTGACCCAAATGTCAGGTGCAGAACGCTCAGATCAGACAACATCTGGTGACGCAAAACCAGTTTTCACCACAACCTCCTAAAATTCCGGCAAAACCTGAATACTGAATAGCATTGGAAATAAAACATATCTTTAGATTTCACATCAACCCACGAGTTAGACTTGTTTATTAAAGAAAGAGGCGAGATAAGAAACTTATTTCTCATTATTAAACAATACTCAATACTCATAGGCAATCGCGGGAGTCTGTTCGTTGCCCTTTTGTATCTGAAAACTTCACCATTTACAGCAGCCAACGTTTAGTTAAATATAGTATGCACGAACATTTGTTGCCGTTCAATATTGTTGCAGATGTAACTATTTGCCTTGATATTTGTACATCCTTGAAATTTCGTCCAGGTGCTGCAATTTTAAGGAAATCATTCCATAACGCGAGTTTGACCTTTTGGTCACAACCCACAGAGTTTTTACCATATTAAATCTTATTTTCCTGTGAAACAGCCAAACCATTTAATCATGCCAAAACCACCAACCGTGACATTCATCCTAATTAGATTGAGATCCTCGAACGCGGCTTGAATGACTGGACAAAGCGATTGTTTTTGGGATCACTGCATTCTATCATGGACATGAACGCAATAAACGAACATAGAGAGTTCCCAAGGGTGTGTAGAATTTTCATCACGGCCGCAGGGAAAACGCATTCAAAGCCAGATAGAAATGGATAAATAGCTGCTTCTTATTTACACTCTGATGAAGGGCACAGCGAGTGGTTGAAAACGTAGAGAACAGTTTTTATATCTAAGATTTTAACATCGCTTTTATATATAAAACCTTTACCTACAATCATGGCCATAAAGGTTGGGACGATAAGGAAACTCATAACGCCCCCTCCCACAAATCAATGTTCGATGAGAAACATCACTGAAATCGCACAGAATTAACAAAATGACAGCGACAAAAGCACCCAACATTGATTTGGGGGGAGGGGGTAGAAACCTACAGTTTCTCAATGGCCTTAACATTTTTTTAGAGCAAAATACTTTGAAAATAATATTTTGGTGACGGAAACCAGATTTATAACATCGTCCCAACACCTTTTGGCCATGATTGTAGATCAGATACGAATCAGTTTTTATATCAAGAAACTTGACAATTAGCATTTTTAAAACATAGCTATATGAGCTTCACAATTTTGTGTTTTAGTGGTTCTGTAGGCATATCATTGGTGTTTGCTTTGGTAAACATTCGATTGCACAGCGCCGACAGTGCAATATCGCCGAAAACTCTCTGTTTGAAAAGCGTCATCAATTAACAGTTCATGATTGTGTCCTCGGGCCAAACTTTGATAGCTCAAAACAAGAGCAATTTGATAGACTTTTGAATGATAGAAAATACTTTTCGTTCCCTTTTTTAGGCTATTCAGTATGAAGAATAAAAGAGAAATCCAATTCTTTTAGTGGTCTGGTTTTGCAAAATCTCAGTATTGAAGTTTTTGCAACAAACACATGTAATCAAATATAACTCCATTGTTACAATGGGCAGATGGTATGAGTTTTCAAAGGTGATGAAGCGATAGAAATGTTTTCGAGTTAAACGGTAAAGTTTGTACACCTCTCTATTGACCGTGAATTTATGTTTTGCATTCACAATCGCTGTTGGCATCTTTTAATTACTTTTTCAATTAGTTTTTCCAAAATTGTGATAGTATTTGGACATTGCATCGATATTTTCATTGCTATTTGATTAGAAGTACATGTGAAATAAATAAAGTGTTGTTGCCATAATATTTTCCAATGAATTCCAGTGACTTTTAATAATGCAGAGATAATTTATTTATTTAGACCAACTGTTTAGGTTGTAGCCGGATCTATTATTAATCACGAGAAAAACAATGGGCGACTGATCGAACAGTTTGAAATGTGTTGATATAATAATATTGATATAAACGTTGATATAAATATATATATATAAAAATTTTAAATTGCCAAATGACTTTAACCAGAGGCAATCTTCAGAGGAATGAAATGTATAATGTATTTATTACTTTGCCATAAAATCGTGTAAAAGATTGTTTGAAACAACTATAGTAGAATTGGTAAAAACACTAAGATCGATGATCGCCGCTCACTAGCCACGAGCGTGAAACTCGAGTCACCGATTTAGTGTTTTTGCCAATTCCACCGTAGTTTTTAGCTATCTATTACATGATTTTATTCTACTTTGCTAATCCATAGCATAGATACTCTTGGATACAGTGTTGAAACGAATTCCAAGCTATTGCTTTGCCACATACACAACCTTCACTCCTCTATCTCTAAGTCAAAAACTGATCCTTCTTTTAATAAAAACAATTATATTTCTAATTGTCATAAACTTAAAGGGACTATGTCATGGTTATTTAGAGGGGCTATGTCACGGCATTGCGCATGCTCTCCAGTCATGCCAGGAGCAAAGACTTCACAGTCATGAAATATAGTTTTAAGCTCAACAGGATAACAACAAATGATGAAAGGGTTATATATAGTGAAAACAAAGTGTCTAAGTACAAGAATCACGATCCTGACAGAGAATGGATTTGACTTATTAAATGTCTAGCCTGGACCGAAATTAAATTGAGAGTTTCTAATCGCTTTAATCTTCCCCAATTTTAACCGTCCACATTCCTTTACAACTTATCGTAATCCCTCTTAAGTTTTTCTATTGCGGTAAGCTGTTATTTTTAGATGTCCTTTGATTTATGGAGAATTTCGTAAATCGCATAAAATGCCTTAAATAATTATCCACAAATCAAGGAAATCTAAAATAACAAGGAACCGTTGTAAAATTACATAAGACGGATAAGAGGAATTGTGATAAGTCGTAGCTGGCTAAAATTGAGAAAGATTAAAACGGGGGTGGCATTTAATTAGCATATCCTTGCATAAATGAATTAATATGTGTTTACATAATAATATGTGAAATTATTACATACAAAGTTATTCTTAGTCTTGTTATTATCTTTATTATTTTATCATTACTATAGGTAAGTAAGTAAGTAGAGAAAAATTGGGGGGTTTCTCTCAAAAAATGTGACGCTGACGAAGTTTTTGAAAACAGAATATTTTACAGAGAATGTATGGCAAATTTTGGAAATTCGCATACATTCCCTTTAAAAATTTCCGTTTTTAAAGCTTTGCCTGCGTCGAATTCTTTTGGATAAAACCCCCAAATGTTTGGTACTTTCCTATATACTTAGTCCTGCGCATTTCATTTCTGGTATTTAGAAAGTGGTAACATCTAGATTTCGATTGACATTCAAAACATGATAAAGGTCTATATTAGCACTAAAGTCTCAAGTTTTTTTTCCGATTTACAACTCAGAACATGGTTACCATGGACACAGGTTAGCTACAACGAAACATTTACGAAAAAGATTAAGAAACTTCGCAACAATTAAGCATTATTTCTGATATAGAAGACCCTATAGCCTATATGTATGTAAGCCTGAAATCGATACTGGAACATTAAGTCCCCCCCCCCGGCTGAATCAAGTTACGATATTCTCAGTACTGCACGAATATTATGTCTGCTTAATACATATTGTAATGTTTTATTTTCCAGGTTGCTCACACAATGTCAGAGCTGAACGGAAGTGAACGATATTTTCACCCCATAAACGAATCTTCTCCCATTTACGTTACATCACCGTTAACTAAAGCCATCATGATTGCAATATGTTCCTTGCTCATGGTCCTAGCGCTGGTTGGAAATTCACTGATCGTCGCTGTATTCTACCGAAACAGAACACTGAGAACCCCTGTGCACTATTTTATAGTAAACATGGCAATTTCGGACCTATTAATCCCTATAATTGTTCTGCCATCATTGATAACTGAGACATATCATGACGGCGTGTGGTGGGTGGACGGATTACTGGGTAATATTCTCTGTAAGCTTAGCTGGTTGGCTAGCAGTCTTTCAACTATTGTGTCGATTATCAGTATGGTGACAATCGCAGTTGACAGGTTCTACGCCATACGATTTGCCATGAAACCGCCCCTAATCTCTCGAAAAAGAGGTCGTCGGATAATTGTTGTAACATGGATTGTGGCCGTGCTGTTTCGCGCACACTATCTTTTTGCGGTTAAACTAGTTCGCAAACAGAATATGAAATTATACTGTGACTTCCAGTGGGAAATATCGACGAACCATCTACAAGTGCTGAAGATAACATTGATATCATTCTTGTGTTGGTTTGTCGTATCCGCCCTTCTCTTGGTGATGTTCTACTCAGCTATAATAACCTTATTATATCAACAAAAATGTCGTATTTTCAACGCCAGCGAAATTGTTAAACTTAGAGCAAGAGAAAACAGAAGAGCTACATGCATGTTGCTAATTGTACTAGTAGCTTTTTATGTAGTATGGGTTCCATACCATGTCTTTACGTTCCTGTTTTATCTCAAGAAAAACGTCGAAGTATCGATCTTTGTTGTGTGGCTCGCCGGTTACACCTTACCAATGCTGCCTACTGTTATTAACCCTGTTGTTTATTATTCGTTCAATGAAAAGTATCGTAAGGGGATGAAAGAGCTGCTTTGCTGCGTATGGCCTTGTCAGAACGAGAAAGATGACCATCTGACTAACGCTGAGGAGGAAAACAAAGCAGATATGGAAAGCAACAACTTGAAAACTACTGAGAACATGAAGCTTCAGGAACAATCTTCAGTAATATCACCACTAGTTGATAAAAATGCTTTAGTCTCAGAATAGACAAACGATGACATTGAGAACATTGAAAATCTGTCAACTCAAGACAGATAAACGATGATATTGAGCACATTGAACTTTAGGAACAACTCAGGAAAGATAAAGGATGCAGTTGAGAACAATGAACTTCAGGAACAACGTTAGTGTCACCTCAGGGTGAGAACAATGCTCCAAACTCAGGACAGATAAACAATGTTATTGAGAACATTGTACTTGAGGAACAATGTTAGTGCCACCTCAGGGTGAAAACAATGCTCCAGGCTCAGGACAGATAAACAATGCTATTGAGAACATTGACGTTCAGGAACAATGTTATAGTGTCACCTCAGGGTGAGAACAATGCTCCAGGCTCAGGACAGATAAACGATGCTATTGAGAACATTGAAATTCAGGAACAATGTTATAGTGTCACCTCAGGGTGAGAACAATGCTCCAGGCTCAGGACAGATTAACAATGCTATTGAGAACATTGAAATTCAGGAACAATATTAGCTTCACCTCAGGGTGAGAACAATGCTCCAAACGCAGAACAGATAAACGATGCTATTGAGAACATTGTACTTGAGGAACAATGTTATAGTGTCACCTCAGGGTGAGAACAATGCTCCAGGCCCAGGACAGATAAACGATGCTATTGAAAACATTGTCCTTCAGGAACAATGTTAGTGTCACCTCAGGGTGAGAACAATACTCCAAACTCAGGACAGATAAACGATGCTATTGAGAACATTGAACTTCAGGAACAATGTTAGTGTCACCTGAGGGTGAGAACAATGCTCAAAACTCAGGACAGATAAACGATGCTATTGAGAACATTGAATTTCGGGAACAATGTTAGTGTCACCTCAGGATAGCAACATGGTTTTCACATAGTTGTTAGAACTAACTGGTTATGAAGCTTTGCAAATTCAAAAGCGATGAACAAAGCTGCTTTGTTTTAGGTTGAACGAACCGTGACAGTGCACATTGTTCTGTTTGAGGTGTGAGCCCAAATGTTTCTATTGGTTAGTCGTTCATTTGCATTTCAAAACCATTTGTGTTTTGTGCACTCTCAAGGCCAGCTAACAAAGGATATAGAAAACAAAAATATGTAACAAAGAACTCGCCGACTTTCATAACCAGTTTCCTCCAATAACTATGGTTTTCAGTAGTATTGGAATAGATAAACTATGATATTGAGACAACAACAACAACAACATACTTTATTTGAACTTTGAATTAACAATGTGATTTATTTGTATATATAAAATAATAGGTAACGAGCCAATCATCCAGATTACAAAATAATTAGATTTAGTGGATTGGCGGTGAAAGTAAATTACACTGAAAAGAGAGAAAAACGAAACTCAACGACTTACATAATTAATAGTGCAGGAAATAAACGTATATTCGGAAACGAAGATAATATTATGATATATATAGAGAGAGAGTTATGCAGAAAAATACTGAAATGTGAAAATACATTTGAAAGCCGGGCTCCGAATTCAATACTTCGAAATGAAGCTGTCTTTTAGTTTAGTCTTGAGAGGGTTTTTGAAATCTATTCCAAAATAAGAACAGTTGGCGATGCAATTGTGAATGCTAAAGTACATGAATATTAGTTTGACTTGGTGAGAACGATGCCCCTCAAAGTTATTAATAATTCGTGGTATTCTCAACAGCCAATCCCAACATTGTGCAATACAAACATCTTAATAACCGAGTGCGAGGTCTGTCCGGGAGAATATTTTGCCCGAGGTCTTTCATTGTACAG
>JANVCJ010061095.1:0-13173 GCA_026413505.1 Epizoanthus ramosus | reverse complement strand
AATTTTTGTCAAGGCATGGACGGGGTATAGCAAATTGGTCATGAAACCTTGCTTTTTTTACCAACCCGGTAACCCAAATAAATAACGATCGGTCCCTTAGAGCAATTTTTAGCGATTTTTTGAAATTCTGGAAGTAAAACCTAATTTGCATAATTTTCCGATGACGTCATCACTACTGACCCTCATATAATTATTGTCAAAATACTCGACCATTATCTTGCTACAGTTAGTAAAAAGATTTTGGCAATGGGGTTAATGCATATGGAATAGACATGCTTGATACGTTGAGATATTTGGAGTGTACCAAATTACTCTTCTTAAGGCCAATTTAGGTGATGCGATTGTCGTATACGACTGACGTATAGGACTCAAAATCGTATCGTGTAAATCTACCTACGACTTGTCGTTGCGGTTCTTCCTACCTGGGTCGCAAAGGCGACATAAAATACCCGCTGAATTCGCACGGTCCGGTATACAAAAAGAATCACATCACATGCATCAAGTCGTGCCGTGCGAATCAATTTACCATTTGTCGTGTACTACAAGTGGTATGCGACAATCGCATCTTCTAAATCTGTGCATTTCTCTCTTTCACGAGTGACGTTTCCTATCGTGTTTCACACTGTCTCGTGCTCTCTGTACAGGAAGGCGGAAGTATCAACAAATCCCTTCACACTCTCGGCAAGGTCATTTCTTTACTTTCTGACAGAGAGCAGCATCACAAGAAGAAGTTTTACATCCCATACAGAGACTCCGTGCTAACATGGTAAGGGCGTTACGCCTAGGGAAAACATTTTTTTATTGCATAGGGGTGTTGAAAAAGACCACAAATGCGTTACGTAAGCTGGGTATCAACTATTTTTTACATAGAAAAATTCGTCTCTGTTCTGGGGTACGGAACCTTACAGTTCACATTTGCTCACCCATTGCTCCTCTTCACTCAGGTGTATAAATGGGTTCCTTGGTCAAGACATTTACTCTCACAGCACTTCTCTTCACCCAGGTTTATAAATGGGCACCTGGGAAATTGTTAGGGGACAATCGTGACAACATTCTGGGTGGTAACCGTGCGATGGACTATAAACATCCCATACAGGGGGGAGTAGCAATTCTCAATCGCTTCATGCTACAGAAACTGGAAAGACATCTTCAGTCCAAGATTGAAGGCGGACTTTTCTTACTTTTTATCTATTGCAGTTGTTATATTTGTATGGCTATTATTATATGTTAAAACAATACATTGAAGTACATTTCCTGTAGGCTACTGAAGGACAGCCTTGGTGGCAACTCCAAGACGTCAATGATAGCAAACGTGAGTCCGGCCAACGTTCATTTTGGCGAGACCCTCAGTACATTGAGATACGCTCAGAGGGCGAGGACCATCGTCAACCGAGCTGTGATCAACGAGGATCCGAATGCAAAGATTATCAAAGGTCGGTATTAAGAAAAAACTAGATGCTTTCAATTACTGTTTCTGTACCTTCCATCTTTTAACATCATGATGGCGATTTATTGATGATGGTGATAATTAGTGATGGCGATGTTCATGTTATTGTTATGATGGTGGTGGTGGTGGTGATGGTGACGGTGATGATGATGATGATGATGATGATGATGATGATAATGATAATGGCGATGGTTGTGTTGGTGGTGATGATGATGATAATGACGATGATGGTGATGTTGGTGGTGATGATGATGATGGTGATGGTGGTGGTGACGGTGATGATGATGATAATGACGATGATGGTGGTGGTGGTGATGATGATGATGGTGATAATAATGGTGATGGTGGTAACGGTGATGATGACGGTGATGATGGTGCTGGTGCTGGTGATGATTGCCGTGGTGATGATAATGGTGGTGTTGGTGGTGATGATGATGATAATGACGATGATGGTGATGATGATGGTGATGGTGATGGTGGTGACGGTGATGATGACGGTGACGGTGATAATGGTGGTGGTGCTGGTGATGATTGCCGTGGTGATTGTCGTGGTGATGATAATGACGACGATGGTGGTGGTGGTGATGCTGGTGGTAATGATGATGAGCATGATTACGATAACGATAATGACAGTGACAGTAACAGTGATATTAGTTATGATGAAGGTGGTAGTTAAGTAGTAGTGGTAGTGGTGGTGGTGGTGATGATGATAATGATGGTAGTGAGTACAGCCTTTCATGATCAATAATATATTACATGGTAATATTACATAAAGGATTTTATTTTGCACTGACTAGTTTTGCCTTTTTAGACTTTTTTTGAAATAAGTCATTCTATACGCTAAGGAGTTTGGATTGTTCTGAAAGGATACCTTATAATAGCTAGAGTTAGCAGCTTTAACGCCAATTCAAGCTTTCAAACTCGTAATCAATAATATCACACTAAATTTCTTACGTTGGTAGAATTGAACTTTCACTCAAAGTTTCCAATTTATTCCTTACTCTTCTAAGCGTAACCGTTCGGCAGAACACGTTTACCTAGTATACAGGACGGTCTTGTTCAATTGTTAAAGTAACATCACAACTTTCAGAGCTTCGTGCTGAGATTGAGCGACTCAAGATGCATGGTGGATCTGCATCAACGGAGGTGAATCACGCCGCTCTTAACGAAATTTCTGCACTGAGGGACAAACTGGCACAGTCTCAAAATCTCCTTGCGGATTCTACCAGGTTTGTCTTTACAACATTTATGTATCAATTGTACTGCAAATATTTCTTTCTCTCGAAGATACATGTGAGAACATCGGTACTATACTGACTAGTAACATAATAAAATAGAAAATGTCTGTTCATGTTTCAAAGCGCGCCGATGTTGGTCTTGATCTAATTTGATGTGTACTGTATTTTATATCCTCGATATAATTAGCGTTAATTTCTGATATTTAGCTAACGTAGATAAAATGTATCTATTTGAGATGATCTGTCAACTAGAGACTGCAATCTTGAACTTATATCAGTGATCTTAAAACCGAGAACGGTGATCGTGACAGCAGAATGAAGATCTTCGATTTGTTGTCCATCAGTTCATTTCTTTACCGTGAGCATCATTTACCAACCAAAACCTGTGATCTTCACAAAAACGTATCTTAAATTAGTATCTATCTGCACGTACACTTGTCAATTTTATTTGCAAGATGATCTTTATCACTTTTCAAGCTTGTTTCCTTTGCATATCCTTTATCCCTCTATACAACTTCCAGTTACGTTCAACCGACATTATAGCCAGGAGTTCTTGCAAAGAAATTCAAATAGTTATCTTTAGCGTCTTTTGTTATCTTTTTTATAACAATGTGTCAGATTTAAAGATATTATGTTTTTTTGAAAAGGGTTTGTATCTGATCTACATGAATACTGCATAAGAATATCCAAAACTGTGCTCTAATTTTCCAAACTCTTGCTGTGGCCTTCGCCACTGTATTGAAGCGGATATCTAGTTAGGTATACAACCCTTTAATTTAGTAGATGATAATTACTGATTATCCAACGAGCATGTTATACACAATGTATATATCAATGCATTGTTAATTTAATCGTATAGTAGGTGGCGTTTGTCAACTGACTTATCTAATTAGACCCATGTATTATTCCTGCAGGAAGTGGCAAGAGAAATTGGCTTTGTCAGAAAGAAGGAAAGCCGAAGAAGCTGAGAATCTGAGAGTATGTTTAGCTGCATTTAATAGCTTTATGAACTGGAAAGTGCAATGTTCTTAATACCATTTCGTAAGGTTTCTCTTTCTTAGTTTCACTGCTGTTTACAGGAAAGGTTTATCGCCACACGTTAGATTACCCCGTTTTGGTGTAAGCGTGTCTTCTCCAAATAAAATAAAGTTTATTATCATCATCGTCATCATACTTTGTTTTGGCTGGTGTTATTTTTGAAATAGAAACGATGGAACTGCTGATCTTCAACAGGTTATTTCTACTTCTCTCCGTCACAGAAAGCTGGGATTTCGTTTAAAGTTGACAACAGATTACCAAACCTTGTGAACTTGAATGAAGATCCTCAACTGTCAGAAATGCTTCTGTACATTCTGAAAGAGGGTAAGTGAGAGTGATTGAGTGAGTATTCATAAACCTGATATGTGCATCGATTGTTAAAGACTTCAGTCAATGTTAATTATAAAGGTAACTTTAGTTACTGCTATTTGGGCAAAATTTCTTCGGTAAATTCTGAGCATTACCCGCACTACCTAGGAAAGGTACTTCATTTTCCTTGCGTCTGTCCACTTAATAATGTTCATACAACCTCAGACTTACAACGTCCTTTCAACTCAGCCCCTGGTCACAGAATATGGCGAAATAACCAAAAGTACCCCGTGAGCATCAGTAAAGGTTCCGACAATACTTTTAATCTTGTATCAACAGTAAATGCTTTCTGAAACTCAAAGCTCCTTTCCACATATCTTTCACTTACAACTACAGAAGCTTCTCTTGTAATAATAATAATAATAATAATAATAATAGCCGTTCTTAGAATGCATTATGCAAACTAGCCTCAATGCGTTTACAATAATAAATACGTCAGACCAAAATTAATGTCCCATATGTTACAAATCAATCAGATGAAACCGCATGAAGTCTGGGAAAAAAGCTCTTGACTTGTGTTTTGACAAACTTTAAGAAACCGTCCACGCCTACTGTGGCATTTATCTTCCATTTTGACAATAAACCGTGATTTTTCCCAAATTGCACTTAACTCCATTCGATTAACTATACCAGTCTTAGCGTGCTTTATGCGTGTGTTGTTCACTGTTGTTCACTGTTCACTGTATCAATTTTCTCTAATTCCTCACTCAAGGTGTAACAAGCGTTGGACACCAGAAGGTTTGTGAAGACCCTCAGGATGTTCACGATATTCAGTTGACCGGTGCCCTGGTTGCGGACTCACACTGGTGGGTGAAGTCGGAATCTGTATGTAAAGGCCGCCACACACTGACCAATTTTTTGTCGGGAGGCCTCCGATTTTTTGTCGGCGACGAAAAATCGGCTGTGTGTGAGAGTTCCCGACGAGGTTCAGACACGATTTTTCGTCGGGCAGTTTAATCTGACATGCTAGATTCAAAAATGTTTTGACAAAAAATCGATTAGTGTGTGGCGAGTTAAGATTCTTGCCCGACCAAAAATCGGAGGCCTCCCCACAAAAAATCGGTCAGTGTGTGGCGGCCTTAATATATTAAGTGATTTTGGAATCGATGGCAGAAAGACTCTGAGTACAAGGTGTACTGTAACTGAGATATCCAAATGTCTGTATATACGGTAGCTTCAGTTTCTGGTTGATATGGATCTGTAGTAAGATTGTATTCGAAGTAGGCAGTGGATTTCTGTTTCCCGTTCGTTGGTAGTACGTAGATATTACACATTACATCGATGTGCTAGCTGGCTTGGACTTTGTGTCAAATGCTGACTGATATTTATGCTGAAATAATAATAATAATTATAATGATAGATTTTGATAGCTCTAGTTCCAGAAGTTCATTAGCGTTTTCAATATAAACAACAATAGAAACTACAGGAAATCTAAAACGCACTCTTAACCTTATTCCTAATGCTTACCCTATTCCTAATTCTAGCGCGACTCCAACCTTAACCCCAACTACAAAATTGACGCCTTCATTTCTATTGTCGTTGTTGTTGTTGTTGTTGTTGTTGTTGTTGTTGTTGTCCAGTTGTTGTTTTCAATACATTATCTTTGCGTAGTTTTTAAGTATTTGCCAATAAACGTTTTCTAAAGAGACAGATTTGGATTTTTTTCTTCGTTTATCAAAAAAGCATCTCAAGAATTTGAAGTCATAATCAAAGTTGCAAAATTGTTGTGCATCTCAGGACCTCACTTTTTACTATCAGATCTGAAACTATGCATTCAAACTACTCCATATATGAGCATACGGAATCTAGCAACATCTTCTATAACAATATAGGTTGTGCGCGTGATTAAGGGTGTAGTATCTTTGGAAATTCATGGTAGTGAATATCAGCTTTGTAGATTGTTAGCAAGTTAATAGCAAATGATATTTTTCTTTTCTTCCTCAGTTCTATCAATAACAAAGGAGAGACAGTTACCATCTCCCCCATTGGTAAGACATAAGACAGATCTTTATTAATGGGTCATTTCGGTTCAAACAGCAAGTTTATTCTCATTTATAAATGAGAAAAGAATACACGGATCATATATATTTTTAGTGTATGTAGTCATGATTACTGGGGCAGGTGCCAAGCTTTTGGGGTTTGAAGAAGCATAGTGGCGTTCAGCTTCACGATAGACTTATCATCCCTGCATTTTGTTGGGAAAAGATGTTGGTGACTGGCGGATAACCGTCATACCGCTACTTAAATAGCTACAGCTCCTAACAAACTAAATTTCCATCACGTATTTCTAAAGATTCATTATGGGCTAGATATGTCTGAAACTTCACTTTGGTTTTCCGGTCGATTGTTAATCCTCTGTACTTCGCGTTTGGCCGTACTGGTTTCTAGACTGTATTTACATTGTATCTATGGCGTGCACAGCAATAGCTTCACAAACAAATAAAATGGTCAATTAATATTTGCTTTAGATGATGCTCCAACGTATGTCAATGGTCAGCTTATATCAGAGGATAGCGTTCTTCACCATGTAAGTATTGAAACAATTCACAGTTTTTGTCCAGTTTTACAGGTGTAAGAGATACAAGTATTTATTGAGCAGTATTAGATTCGGAACAAGTTGGACACGCACTACAGAAACTGTATTAGCATTGATGTATTTTGAACTGCTGGAATCGGCATTACGTTCCAGTATTTTTTCTTCATTTCTCGATTGTTTTGACTTTCGAAGTTACGAAGTAGTTGAGCACTTGTGTACATCAGGTTGGGAAAAGTATTTTTTTTTTCATTGTTAAATCATCGTCTACAATCAAGAATATCTGTCTGTGAGCCAGTTAATAAGGAAATTGCACATCTTAACCACTCATTTCGCATCTTTTGAAGGGCAGGAGAGTAAGTTGTTGCTCATTTCTTTACATGTAATTAAGTACAAGTAAGTGGTTCATCTTTTATCTTTACAACCAGTCTCGTATACATTTGCTAGAATTCGAATCAATAGTGTATATCATTGAGATTACTGTGAGAGGTCTGACTATCAATATAGGACATGTGTCTATCAGGGTTATATGATGGTGTAGGTAATTTGATAAGAATTCTCCTTTCTTTCTTACAGGGAGACCGCATTGTTATTGGTGGTGATCACTTCTTCAGGTGGGTTTATTTTCTGCGCTAACAACCAAGTGGGTATGTTTTTACATAAAAGTGATCGTCATGGAATTTTGTGGGTATGACAATCTTAGATTTCCAGAGCGTTTCTCTCAAACAGTGATTGGAAACAGTTTAAAAGCTCTAGTCAAAACTACTGTATTCAGTCGGGACCCACTTTTCTAGGTGTAGAGGGGTTATTCAAGAGACCACCCATCAGAAGAGCATCATGCCTAAAGTATTGGCTTCAACAACTGCAAAGGAAGGTATGTTATGGAAAGCATTATCAGTGCATCAGTGAGAGGAGTTGTTAACAAAACACCACACCGAGTTGGAAGAGTAGTTGCAACGTGACCTGCAATATAGAAGCGGAGCTACAAAAAGGAGAGACCGTCTTTTCTGGGGGGGAGGGGTGGTCATACAAGAGACCGCCATTCAGTCAATTTCTATTCTGGTGGGTCACCGCTAAGTACAGTAGTCTTGACTAGCGCCCTTAAGCAAAATGTGTATCTAAGGTAACCATATATAGTACTATTTAGTTGGTATCAAGTCGATGTGCAAAATATGAGCGAAATCAGAGATTTGAACCTTATCTCTCCATGCCTGGTTTTCTCTTGTGCATGCTGTTAATTGAGAGCCTATTTCACTGAAAGGGTTTCTTGTTAGGAGAGCCGAAAACTTTCAAATATTAGCCCATGGGTACCTTTAATTAGCGTTTTTACTGTATTCTCTCTGATCTTCCACAGGTTTAATCACCCTATTGAGGTAAAGAAAAGGCGCAGGGAATTGCTGACAAGTGGAAAAGCTACCGAGGGCGCTACCACTGATGTGGGTGTAGTGAAGGACTTTGAGTTTGCAAGGAACGAACTTGCTGTTGCACAGAACACAAGGTACAGCAAAGTTCTTCACGTAAATCTAATAAACTACCCATTTGATTATCAAAATATTCCTTTGGCTAGTAGTAAAGTACTGTAGTTACTTGTTAGTTGTTAGTGTTACATGGATCTTCGAGGTATGTTTAGTAATCAAATGTTATCCCATAATAGTTCTATTTGGCAATAGTTTTAATATAGTCAACAATAGCGGATCTATGGGGCAGCACCGGGGCCCGGTGTCCTCCCCCTTTTTTTGAGTCCATGTCTTTAATATTTGAGAATAGGACTTCCTAATAAACATGTAAAGAAAAATGTGCTGCAAATTCATGAAATGCTATTTTAGAAACCTTCCCCTTCCCCTAGGTGCTCACGCCTTCGGCACTCGTGTTTTCTTCAACCCTTACTTGAAATTGTGGAGCCCCCTTTCAAAATCTTTATATCCGCCCCTCAACATACCTACAGTACAACGTATACCTATCGGACACCCAAATGTAGGTCCCCAAATGTATAACGAACATTAGTCTCTATAATACTGATCTTACCTGTTACCTGTCATCCGCGCGCCTCCTGGCACATAGGGCCTCCACAGAGCGTTTCCATCCCTCTCTATCAGCCGCTTTCACCCGCAGCTCATCCCATGATTTCCAACCAATCTCACTCCTTTCTTTCTCTACAGTTCTCCTCGATGTGGAACTGATCTTACTTCACTCTAACTCTGCTTCATTCGTTGCTATTCATTGATGTTCTGCAGACTTCAGGCTGAACTCGAAGAAGCTCGAGAGGAAGCGCGGGAAGAGGCGAGGATAAAAGCTCAGGAGGAAATTATGAAGGAAATCCAGAAAGAAAAGGTAAAATATTTGAAGCAGGAAGAAGGTTGCGACCAAATCAAATTGGC
This sequence comes from Epizoanthus ramosus, assembly GCA_026413505.1. Taxonomy (NCBI): domain Eukaryota; kingdom Metazoa; phylum Cnidaria; class Anthozoa; order Zoantharia; family Epizoanthidae; genus Epizoanthus; species Epizoanthus ramosus. The sequence continues at coordinate 4,170 of JANVCJ010061095.1, read as the reverse complement.
TCAGGCAGAGAATATCACATGATTTCGTGTCCCACTATCCATCTTAGTCAAGATTTGATCGCCTTTGCAGCATTAACTCTAAAACCTTTACGAATGAGCCTACTTAAGGAATAGAAAACATTTCCATGTTTTCCATCGAGTTATGGTAACACGAGTGCAAGTTTGGAAGAACAAGAAACTAATGCCAATAACTGTAGTATCATGAGCCGAAGGCGAGTGTTTCCACAGCTCTTTTGCGTTCTCACAAACTTGCACGAGTCTTACCATACCTAAATGGAAACAGGGCAACTTTTTCGTTTTCTTTTATAAAATAAACGCAGCCATGTTTTTCATCGAGATATGGTAAACATCTTTCAACCAATCAGCGCGCGCGTTACATCTGGCATATTTGTTATTTTATAATACTTCATAGACTCGACCTTAGACCGAACATGAGATTCGCCATAATTATCACATAATGTGCAGAACTTCATCCGACGCAAACAACGTATCATATTTGCATTTTCCACCTTTTATTCAGTTTAAATGAAGCCCATCAGATCTTGGAAGCTATTCCAGCATCGTTCTAATCTAATTATTATTTATTTGCCCAAATAATGCTTTTGCTATCGCTGTGTTTCGTCTAATCGTATTAGTAAGGCTAGCGTATATACATGCATCATGTTTCCCAAGCAATGATACCCGATTATAACAAAACGCGGGGAATACCTTAGTAAAGTACTTTTTGATCATCGCAGGATCAAGCCGACTCCAAACTGAAGACGCAAAGAGCTGAATACGAACTCAGACTGGACGAACTGCAGATTTCTTTGGTAAGTTTCATGAATAAATATTCTAAAGCACAACTATATGCACTGCAGTAATATCTTTCATGTTGTCATATCAACTGTAAGTACACATATGCAACAACTTTCTACGAAGAATACTAATTAATAATAATAATAATAACAATTATAATTAAATTTATGCATGTATAGCGCTATTTAAAACTATAAATCATGATTCTAAAGCGCTAAATTTATTCATATTTTAATGGACGAACATGTTGCAATATTCAGAGCTGTAGCTAATAGAGAGTAGAGAGGTCTAGCCCTCCCTCCCCAATCAATTCCAAAACATTAGGAGTTTGTACTAAAAAGGGGTGGAAGTGGTCCATGCGCGGCTGATGGACAAATAAAGTGAAAGCCATTAGTTACTTTCAGTATTATCATTAGTTGGCTCGTATTGAAAATTAACTTGCAGGAATTATTTTGTTCAGAGACAAGGAAATTACTTAAATATTTGATTTTTATTTTGGTTCATTGCATTACAAATATCGCATCGAAAGTGTTTGCGGCAGATCTCTTAATTTTCACCTTTTTCGGGAGGGGAGGGGAAAGCAGCCAACAAGCTTGCTGATGCCCTATCCCATAGCTACGGCCGGTCTCTGATTTCATAATGCTGGTGCAGTGTGACATGACCTTTATTGCTGGACATTTGAAAGCATTTCGAATAACTCTTCAGTTATCATGGCCGGCCAGGCCTTAACCATATTCAGACTGGGAAGGGCTAAAGAACCACTCAAGATATAATGCTGAAACTTGGTGAGTTTTCCTAATATTTATCAGGGAACATTTTGATCTTACCAAGTTGTTCATATTTTTGTAATCTGTTTTCATGGCAACCGTGTTTTGAGTGACAGTCTGGCAAAATTTGAGAACATTTTTCTTGAATATAATTTTTGGTTGATTTTTTGCTTTAATATAATTATAGTTTCTGTTACCCAAAGTTCATTTTTAAACTTTTTGATAATATCTGGATCAATTAAGACAGTTTTCTGATGTCATTAAAAAGATCCAAGATGGCGGATTTATGACGCCATATGACATCATAACTAAAATTACTAATTACCATTAGATTGGAAATGGTCTAATTAATTAGCATACCAACTTTTGTTTCCATATCTCTAGTACTTTGGGAGTTACGGCCGCAGGAACTTTCAGACTCCAAAAAAGCCCATTCTGAATAAGGTTAAGGAACATTAGCGTCTAAGCAATGCTACAGGGTGTTCATAGTATCTTGCTTATGTGCTTAACATCTCTTACAGGAAGAAGTTAATGTCAAGAAAGCTGAAGCTGAGAAATCAAGTCAGTCTGCTGAAGAGAAGATATCTGAACTGCAGGCTCACAGAATGGTAAGATAAGCATATGCCTTGACAAGGATCAAGGATGAATAATGACTGCGCATGTACAGTTGCTGGTACATGCTACTTTACCGTTAACCTCGTATGTATTATTTTGAGTGTACAAGTCCCCTCCACGCCTTTTTGCAGTCGCTGGGGGTAAAATAAGATGGTAGTAAAGATGGCATCATTGGACAGGAAACGCTTTGCAATCACAGCCAGAAATAAGTTACAAACGACAAGGTTTCCATGCCTCATAAAATTATTCAAAGTAGTTCAATTCGAAAACTACATTCCAAAATGCTACTTGAAAACACTTGAAGATTTACACAAACACTCAAAAACACTCAACCCCAGACGTTTTTGGAGCAAAAAAACGTTATATATGTTTTGAAATTTCAAGACGTAGTACCATTTCTACAACTAACAATACCAAATTACACCAGTGACGTGCTATGGGTCTTGAATTTATAGGAAAATTGCCTTTTAAAAGTGTAATTGAAAGTTACCTATGTTCAGTTATGGATAGAAACTCTGATATAGCTATACAATTGCAATAAAATAAGAGTCTTTAAACTTTCTTTCGGTAATATGCGGAAGTTCATAATTTTGAAATCTCCATCTTGGTTAAGTTACTAATTACTTTTGTTTCTGACGATTGTTACATTGTCAGCTGCTGGAACAGGAAATATTGAACAACCGAAAGAAACTTCAGATGGAGGCTTTAGCAGCCAAACAGGTGAGTCTCAAATATATATTCTAAGAACATCGAATTTATCGAAGTAAGGTATCCAGTCGAGATTTGGGGTTGAGTTGTGTTGAATTGGGCTGAGCTGAGTTGAGTCGAGGTTGAGTTGAGTCGCGTCGAGTTGAGTTGAGTTGAGTCGAATTGAGCTCATCAGCGACTTTAGCTTTGGGACTTTTCTTGCAATTGAGACATTTGGTGAGTTGAGTTGAGTTGAGATGAGCCGTGAGTTGAGTCGAGTTGAGTTGAGTCGAGTAGAGTAGAGTCTAGTCGAGTCGGGTTAAGTTGAGTTGAGTTGAGTTGAGTCGAGTTGAATTGAGCTGATCAGCGACTTTAGCTTTGGGAAAGGAGACATTTAGTGAAAAGTATACATACAACGCTAATGGACTTCTATTGTTTGCTGCAGGCCTTAGAAGAGACCAAACTCAACCAAGTGAGAATCATCTCAGAACTGGAGAAAGAAAAGAAGAAAATGCAAGAAGATGTTCTTAAACTGAAGGAAGCCAAGGTATATATAGAACTAAGTCTTATGTAAATGAAACTGGGAATGGAAACTACGATGCAGATTGGCAGGCTGAGGTGCAAAATCAGCTTGAAGAATTCTAACAGTTTCTTATTGCACATTACATTTTATATCTAATTCAAGAAAAATATGACCAAGGAGTATACAAGGAAGCCATTCTTGAGGACTAATATATATTTGTACTTAGTTTCTTCATTACAGAATAGTAAAAAACATAATTGACAGCTGTCTAAATTTAAAAATATTCTGTAAAAGCAAATAAACCAGGTTTTTCAGTTTCCCAGAATACACCTCGGTCATCTATTTTGTATTTTCAAACCCGGTGTATATGTTCAAATATGCTATAATGAATGCACTTCCTGGATAGGCTAAACACAAAAATGAACTGAAATTAAGTGTGTTCAGCACTGCAATTTCAAGGTATTTTTGCAATATACGAAATTATCCACAAATCACACGAATTCTACAAATAACAGGTTACTGTGGTAGAAAAACACAAAAGAGATGATGATAAGTCATAAAGGAACGTGGATGGTTAAAATTGGGAAAGATTAAAACGGATTACTCTCAATTTAATTTCGGTCCAGGCTAGACATTAAATACGTTAGAATCCGTTAGCTGTCATAATTGTGTTTCTTGTATTTAGACATTTTCGGTTTTTACACTATATTTAAGCAATATAAAACGGCTGCGAGTGTCTATAAACTGTGATATAAACACGCCGGAAGTTGTAGAGCACGA